>JAGDQO010003067.1:0-24119 GCA_018342035.1 Solanum appendiculatum | reverse complement strand
AGTAAACTATAAATAACAGTCTTATACTTTAATATAATGCGGAAATTCATAATCGACTTAAATATATCCCCAAAACCTGATTGTCACGTGTACAAGACTCTAAAGTATTACAATTGATTTGAAAGAAATAAACAAGTCTCAAATGATATTGTCACTAAAGCAGAACAAAATCATAAATAGGAGTAAGAAGGTCCGCTGAGATGGCAAACAGCTACCTTGCAAATCTCCACAGGAAGCCTCGGACAAGAAAAGAGGGAATAGAAAGTATCACAAAAATCCGGGCTCGTAACCTACAAAAAGATTGTAGAAGCAAGGGGTGAGTACCAAACCACGCGGTACTCAGCAAGCAAACTTCTAAACACAAGATAAGGGTATGGAATAAGGGTACTCCTTACACCCCCAACCAAACCTCCACAACTACAACCTGCATAAAAACCAGCCCAACCTAATAGTTCACCATTTACATAACACATAGTTCAATCATATCACTTCAACAATTACAGATCAGCAACACACAAGATAAAGTTCACCAATCACAAGTTCCACAGAAAAGTATTCATAAGTTCACAAATGATAAATATGCACAATGCAATGAAATGCAATGTCAAGTATAGTGGTGCATGTCTGACCTAACGATACACACCCGCTGTCTCTCAGTCCGGGACCCATGGGGGACATATCTGTCCATGCATCCGTCGCGGCGTGCGACACGACCCTCGATAATGAAATCCGTCGCGGAGTGCGATACGTCCCTCGATAATAAAATTCATCGCGGCGTGCGACACGACCCTCGAATCATAGTATCCGTCGCGGCGCGCGACACGTCCCTCGAATCATAATATCCGTCGCGGCGCGCGACACGTCCCTCGAAATGGTACATCCTCTTTAATTTCTTATTCTTTCTCAATTCACATAACACTTGTCACAACCATGTCTCAGAACCAATGCAAATGACATGTTCACATAAATAATGAGGAGATGACCATTTTCATAAAAATGCACACTTCATAACAACACAATCGTGATACAACACCAACAATGAATCAATAAGCCTTTCAAACCATTCTCAACACATCACACACCAATAATTAATCACATTGCCTGTTATTACCCCTTTTTCATCATTAAAATTATTCAATATGGACAAGTCAACCCATCACCAAGTCCCATTACTCCCCAACACATACCACAAGGAAATACACGAATTCTATACACTTAACAAGGGTTGAGAAATCCACTTGCCTCAGTTAATCAACAATTCACTTTGGGACTTGAGCCTTCCCCTTTCGTTGGGCTTCAGAATCAATGCAATCTATTCAAATAAATAACCACAATAAGATTTCAAAACTAACGACACCCATATCACTATATGTCTAACCTAGACCCAAAAACTCGTCCAAATCTATAATCAAGTTCCTAATCTTGATGTCAATTAACATGTCAACTCTCATATTTCCAAATTCCAAGTCTAGGGTTAAATCTTAATTCCTCCAATATCATAATTTAATGGTATTCATATATACAATACACCTAATATTTAATTACCTATCTCAATATATCAAAACTCAAATCATAATATAACATTGTACAATGAAATTTCAACTATAAACGGACAAACATGTACAAAACTAAACTATATCCAGAACTTCACTGACGAGAGGTTATATATATAAAATTGAAATTGTTCCAGTCATGTATATCATCACTTCATTTTCATTGCAATCATTACCTAATTATGAACCAATAAGAATTTCACAACAATTATAGCAAAACCACGTGGAATAAGCAACAAATTCCAACCCAATTCCTTTATGTTCTATCCAACATTAATGATATCAATCACTTCCCTAATATTCCAACATTACCAAGACCTTGTATATATTAACCCCCCAACAGTACATACCCACCATCGGGAAGAATTGATCTTAAACAATTTTAAAACTAATTTGTTACCGCTAATAGGTAGTAATAATAAAATAATAATAATGTAACATCTATGCATACACCCAAATTCTCAACTATCTTAGGCTAATACTCTAACATGGTTGTTCAACCATTGTCACCATAACATTATTGCCAATAGATGGCGTATTTTATTGCCTCCAATATGACAAATTATCACCATTCCTAATTGACCAAATACAATTTAAAAAGTAATCATCAAAATTTAAACAATTACCTGAAAGCTTTGATGACTGATGACTTTCGTTCCGGCTATCAATTGCCCGCTTTTGTTAAGCCGTTTAATTTTCTTTTTGTTTCCCCTCAGTTATAATTTAAAAACTGATAAACCCTTTTAACCTATCTCAACATATGGGCCAAGTGGTATAGGGTATTAAATAAATTATGGACTTGGCCCATTAACCACTTATTAAAATTATTTAAAATTTACCCACTAATTTAACTATAGCTAAAGGAATAGTTCAAAATTTCCAAACCAACTTCACCGAATAAATAGCAAGGGCTCGGGGCAACTATCGGGAGGAGTAAAATGATAATTTTGTGAAAGTTTCCAAAAATGACCTTCCGGGTCATTACCGTTAATACTTTGGTCCAAAACTACCCTTGTTGTTGGACCAAAATATTGACGTCAAGGACATTTTTTAACCAAACTATAAATAAAGGATATTTTGATTCACTTTACATAGCTTAAAGGTATTTTTGACCCTTTTTCGAAAATTAATTGATTTAAAAAAATTCAAATCAACGAGGGACATTGATACTATTGACAATTAAATCCCGAATCCGCCTCTTAACAATTTACCCCTCATAGTAGACCTACGAGGTAGAATTTCAAATTAGTCAAATAAATAGGTACCGGATACCAAATGCTTCTTGGGAATTTTTTTTTAATGTAATATCCTTTTAGCAAAACAAATTTAATTATGTAAATTCATATTAGTCAACATTGCAAGAACAACTTTAATGCTACCAAAGTGAAGTACAAATATTAAATAAAAAGTACAACAAATATATGCATAATTCACATATATAAGAAGCATCATCAAATCACAACACAATAAGTTAGTCCAAAAAAAATATGGCTAAAAAGAATGAAATTATTCCATTGATGACAATTATGGTGATGCTAATTTTGATCTCTAATTCAAAATTAGTATATGGTAAATTGGATGAAGAGTGCTTTAAGGAGTGTATTAGAGGATGCAGAGGTCAAAAACCTGATTGTTATTTAGTTTGTGAAAATACATGTGAGGATCTTGGTCAAATGAACTATTGCAATCTTGATTGTTCAATTAACAAATGCGCAAGTTTAATCAAAGGTATCTTCTTTTTTTCCAACTTCTTCTTTTTTTGCTTTGATTACCTTTTTTAAATCGAGAATCTATCGAAAACAGGTTTCTATCCTAACAAAGATGAGGGTAAGGTCTACGTCATCTTATCCTTCTCAGATCCTCACTTGTGAAATTATACGAATATTTATATATGTTGTTTTTGTTGTTGTTGTTGATTTAGGATTTTATGAGATCGATTTTATGATTTATCATAAATTTTATTCGAGTTATGTGTTTTTTACGCCACATGATCGATTAAGAATAAACTCAACGTCTAGAGTACGATTGGGAGATTGATTTTCTATTATCGATCCAATACACAAGATGAGAACTTGGAGATCAAATTAGCAGCTTGAACATAATCTAGCACAAACATGAAATGATGTTGATCATTTAATAGTTATCCTGAATTATAGGTTTAAACGGAGTTTCCGCCAATGGTTTGCAGTGCAGACGCGGACCTATCTGAACCTTCATTTATAAACAAGTCATATAAAGGAAAGCATCAATACAACCTAATAAACCACTATGAAAAAAAATATGACAAAAAACTTGTGCAAGATATTCAGTTATTCCATAAACAAATGTTTGTTTAGCCATATGATCCTTTCATAGGAGATAAGATCTGTGTCGAAAAGTCTCACTTTTGGGGGTAAAGCACTCATCACCAAAAAGGACTTCATTCTCATAATTCGAGCTCGAGATCCTTGATTAAGGATGAAGTGATATTTACTACTCTACCACGACCACTGATGGTTTAAATCATATTTTTTCAATGATCTTTCGATTTTAAATAGATCTTAAGGATTCTCAATATCCGGAAGAGATTGATTTTAATTTATGGTACATTACAACAAATATTCTTGAAGTTGTGTGGTGCTTTTCACACACTACATCGTAAAAATTAACACAATCGATCGAAACATATAACATAAGAGTGCGTTCATAGGATATTTTTTTCTATTCAGCTTGTAATGGATCGTATGGGATCATTTTCTCCTTGTTGTATTTTTAAAATTATTATTTATTTTTCCTCCAAGTTTATTACTAACATATTTATTTTACATATTTATATGCAGATGACAAACAATGGAAAGGTTGCATAAATGATTGTTCCAACAATTACTGTAAAAATTAGAGCTTAGAGGATATACTCTTCAAAGTTTTATTTTATGATTATAGTTTTTATAAAACAAAAGCTAATCTATGAAATTATTGCTAGTATTCCAATAATATATGTTTCCCTTGACTCTATACTTAAATTATTATTCACAATTTATTTTTCCTTTTTCTAAAAGAAATTAAGAAAAATTGAAGTGGCATTTTGCAGTTAGAAATATAATTCTGAATTAGTCAAATAAGTAGGTACAAGACACTAAATGCTTCTTAAAAAAGAATTAAATGCAATCTCCTCCATAACAAATTAGACAAATATGATTATTTACATTTGCAATATTAATAATCTGTCTGCATATATAAATATATATATATAAGAAGCACCATCAGCTCATCAAATCACAACACAATAATTTAGTCCCAAAAAAGAATATGGCTAAAAAGAATGAAATTATTCCATTGATGACAATTATGGTGATGCTAATTTTGATCTCTAATTCAAAATTAATATATGGTAAATTGGATGAATATTGTTTTAAGGAGTGTATTAGAGGATGTCAAGGTCAAAAACCTGATTGTTATTTAGTTTGTGAAAAAATATGTGAGGATCTTGGTCACATGAACTATTGCAATCTTGATTGTTCAATTAACAAATGTGCAAGTTTAATCAAAGGTATCTACTTTTTTTCAACTTCTTCTAGGAATTTTTTCTCTTCTTTGATTACTTTTTTAGAATCGAGGATCTATTGAAAACAGGTTTCTATCCCAACAAAGATAAGGATATGGTCTACATATATCTTATCCTTCTCATATCCTCACTTGTGAAATTACACGAACATTTATATATGCTATTGTTGTTGTTGATTTAGGGTTCTGTGAGATCGATTTTATGATTTATCATACATTTTATTCAAGTTATGTGTTTTTTACGCCACAAGATCGATTAAGAATAAACTCAACGTCTAGGGTACATACGGTTGGGAGATCGATTTTATATTATCGATCCGTTATAAATGTTTGCTTAGCCATATGGTCCTTTCATAGGAAAACATATACGTGTCAGAAAGTCTCAGTTTTGGGGGTAAAGCATTCATCACCAAAAAGGACTTTATTTTCATAGTTTAAACTAGAGATCTTTAATTAAAGATGAAGTAATATTTACTACTCTACCACAACTATTGATGGTTAAAATCATATTTTTTTCAATTTCTCTTGATTTTAAATAGATCTTAAGGATTCTCAATATCTGAAAGAGATCGATTTTATGGTGTATTACAACAAACATTCTTGGAGTCATGTGGTGCTTTTCTCACACTAGATCGTAAAAATAAACACAATCGATCGAAACATATAACATAAGAGTGTATTCATAGGATATTTTTTTCTATTCAGCTTGTAATGGATCGTATGAGATCATTTCCTCCTTGTCGTATTTTTTTAATTATTATTTAATTTTTCTTCGAGTTTACTACTAACATATTTATTTTATATATTTATATGCAGATGACAAACAATGGAAAGGTTGCATAAATAATTGTTCCAACAATTACTGCAAAAATTAGAGCTTAGAGGATAGTCTTCAAAGTTTTATTTTATGATTATAGCTTTTGTAAAACAAAAGTTAATCTATGAAATTATTGCCAGTATTTCAATGATATATGCTTTCCTTGACTCTACTTAGATTAATATTCACAATTTATTTTTCCTTTTTCTAAAAGAAATTAAGAAAAGTTGAAGTGGCATTTTGCAATTAGTAAATATATACTGATACTAAATTAGTATATATATATTGTTTTGATATCATTAAGTGTTCTTGTTCAGAAATTACTCATTAGTCAATGATGCTATAAGAATATATGTATATTGTTGTGGTATCATTAAGGTTTCTTGTTCAGAATTACTCATTAGTCAATTATATTATAAGAGTATATGTATATTGTTGTGGTATCATTAAGGTTTTTTGTTCAGAAATTACTCATTAGTCAATGATACAATAAGAGTATATACATATTTTTATGGTATCATTAAGGCTTCTTGTTCAAAAATTACTCATTAGTCAATGATATTATAATATAAGAGTATATGTATATTGTTGTGGTATCATTAAGGCTTCTTGTTCAGAATGTCTCATTAGTCAATGATACTATAAGAATATATATATATATATATATATATATATATATATATATATATATATATATATATGGTCTTTGTTTTTGGTCTTCAATTCTTATTTTAATATATTCTATATTTCTTTCTAAAGCTAAAATTTCATTAAACTATGTATTTTATTTGTAAAATTATAAGGATTAGGTCCCATATTTACCATTCCTTGAAATTCTTCAGGGAATTCTGTCTTATATGCTTCCCATAATCCTTTTGTTGATTCACCTAAAAAAGTCTCCATGTATCTATACATGGTTTCTGCATCATTTTCTTGATTTGTTTGTATATAATCTGCTACTACTATATTTTTCCATATGTCTATTACAGAATTCCATAACTGAGGATCATGTGCAGCTATATTAAGTATTTTTCCTTTATTACCACCTTCTTGAAGTCTCATAGGTTCTTCTATAGGTTGCCTTTTTCCTTTTGGCTTTAAATTTTCTGTTTGTATATCTGGATTTACTCTGTATACTCTATATCTTGGTAAATTACCAGTACTAGTCTGTACAGGTTGCATTGTGCTTGTCTTTTGGAAAGGACTACTACTACTTGAAGCACTTTCCATTAATTCTTTTATACTTAAACTTGCTTCACTTATTATGGATTCTTCTTCATCTTCTTTTTGTTTTCTATATCCATAATTATCTTGTCTTAGTCTACAATTTTTTAAAATGTTCTTCTACTTGTTCAAACTGTATTCTTGATTTTTTACAGCCTTTACATTTAAAAACTGTATTTTTATTTTTATTATTTATTATTTGAGCTTTACTTATACATTCATCTACCTCAAAATCTTCTTCTTCTATGATTTCTATATTCATTGTCTCTTGATTATCAAATTCTTCTTCTTCCTCATTCATTTCTTTTTGATCAGTATAACTATAATCAGTGAAACGGATAGATGTCTGTCCTTTACTATTTGTATACATTAAGTGGTCTTTTGGTTTTAAAATTTCTTTCTTACTTAAATCTTCTAAATTCCATTCTAATCCTGCATATTCTTCTGAGTCTAAAAACTTTGGGAGAAGTTATAAAAACTTAATAGCTAAAAACTATTTATATATTGAAGGAACAAAGAAAGAGAGAGTACTTAGTAGGATTTACAACTTTATTGATAAAACTCTTTGCAAAAATTAATTTTACTTTGAAAAAATTGTTGAAAAAATATAAAATCTAAGCGCCCATTTATTTGGTATCAGAGCTGTAAGATTCTAGTTGGACAAAATATTAAAAATTTATGAGACTTCATAGATACTATTCATACATAAAATTACATAATATGTTAGCATATAGAGAAAAAGAACAAGTTCAAAAATTAGAAGCTTTAAGAAAAGAATTTCTAAAAATATCAGAAAATATAGAAAAAACTTTAGACAAAAATCATCCAGAATATAATTTAGTAAAAGAATTTGCTAATATAGAACTAAATAATATAAATTACAATATAAATATTAGAAAAAGATTAAGAAAACATCTTTTAAAAAGAGTTAGAAATTATCCATTAGGGTAAGTTTATGAGATTACATAGATATTATAAATATATTCGTATTCATTATATTTTAGCTAATACTCAACAAAAAGAAGTTGGGAGATTAAAGAAAGTTAAAAAAGAATTTATAAAAATATATAAAGACATAGAAGATAATATAGATCCATTAGATCCAAGAAAAAATCAAATAAAATTTCATAGAGATTGGGAAATACATAATATAAAATACGATATAAGAACTAGGTTAAGAATTAAAAAACAATATATAAATAAAATAAAATATTTTCCTTTAGGATAATAAGAAAGTCAGTATATATATGAAAAGACATCCTTTAACTAGACAAATATCTTTTAATTATTGGAATTTTCATATAGAATTACAACATATAAAAGAAGCAAGATTAAAAATTAAAAAACTAAACGAATTAAAAAATATAGTTGAAGAATTATTAGTTCAAGACATACAAAAACAATTTAGAGAAAGAATTATTAATCACGATAACGTAGTAGAAAGAATAACTTCAAGACTAAATTGGGAAATTTTAACTTTAGAAAGAAATATAGAATATATTAAAATAAGAATTGAAGACCAAAAACAAAGACCTATTTGGATTCCTTTAGGATAAATGGTAAAATCTGAAAACAAAATTAAAAAGAAAAATAAGAGTTTAAAAGATAAAATTAATTTCTTATACCCAGAATACATAAAGTTAAGTAATAGTAAAGAAGATAAAGAAATATTAGAATATCTTATAAAAAGAATTTCAAAATTAGAAGCTAAATACATAAAATATCTAAGAAAGAAACACAATTGCTAAATTAAGAGAATTAGAGTATTTAGATTTAAAAATAACACCAGAAAAGAAATACAGAAGACTAAAAGATGAATCCTTATTAAGGTGTAATTTTATTTCTGGAGAACATCAATTACATGGTTCAGATCAACAACTAAATAGTATTACATATTTAATTATAAATTTAGGAGAGACAGTACAATTAGAACAAGATAAAATAATAAACACTCTAGAAAATATAAAAGAACTGCAGATAAAACAAAATAAAATATTAGATAAGATAGACTAAAATTTAGAATATATAAAAGTACAACAGACAGATATAGATAAGAAAATAACAAAAAATCAAGAAATAAACCCTCAAGAAGAATTAATAGTTAATAATTATAATCTTAAAAAAGAATTTAAAGAATTAAGAGGAGAATTAAGTATAGTAAAGAATATTGTACTTTCATGAATAATCCATTATATAAAGAAATTTTAAGAAAAGCAGCAGAAATATCACCTAGTCCAGAAGGATTATCAGATCATAAGCCTTTAGGTAAAGCAGACGATACATCAATAAAGCAAAATAATATAATAATCTTATTATTACTAGAATTAAATGAAAAACTAGATAAACTTATTAAAGAACAAAAACAGGTTATACAAGAAAATAATATAGACGAATTAATTGATCAATTAAAAAGAATAGAAATAACTCCAAAAGAAGATAGAAAAATACATATAAAAAAGCAATGGAAATTTTTCCGTTTAAAAGAAGAACAACAGACAGACCTAGATCAAGTTTCTCCCAAGACAGTTTAAGAGGAGGAATACTGACAAAAATATTAGACACATCAAAAAATAAAGAAGGATCTTCTAGTCAACAATTAGAAGAGGTAATAGATGTAGATAGAGATATACAAATTTTCCAACAAAACAGATTAAAATTATTAAATCCAAAATTTTTATATAATACAGGTTTCTTTACAGGACAAGCTCAATTATATAAACATTATAGAGAAGAACAACTTTGTATAATAGGCAAAGAAAGTGACTCTTTAAGACAAATAAAGAACTCAAATATGAATCTCATGCATATGGGATTAATAGTTATAGAATTAAAAGGTTTAACTAGAAAGAATTTAGGAACTAAAGTTTTAATAACAATTTATGATGATAGATGGAGTGAATTAAAGAAATCTATAATAGGATTAACAGAAGTAGACATGACTAGCAATGGAGGATTATTCTATTGTAGTCCAGACTTTATGATAAGCACCACAGATTTTGCTGATCATATTAAAATTGGTATACAGACAAAAGGTTATGAAGAAATGATAGGAGGTAATAATTTATTAATCTGTGTAGGTTTTATTGGAAAAATAGCCACTAATAGTAATACAAAATTTAAACTAAAAGTGGAAGACGTAGTAGGTTTAATGGGAAATAAAGGTATAAAAGTAATGAAACCATTAAAAATAGACTCAGAAGAATATGCAGGATTAGAATGGAATTTAGAAGATTTAAGTAAGAAAGAAATTTTAAAACCAAAAGACCACTTAATGTATACAAATAGTAAAGGACAGACATCTATCCGTTTCACTGATTATAGTTATACTGATCAAAAAGAAATGAATGAGGAAGAAGAAGAATTTGATAATCAAGAGACAATGAATATAGAAATCATAGAAGAAGAAGATTTTGAGGTAGATGAATGTATAAGTAAAGCTCAAATAATAAATAATAAAAATAAAAATACAGTTTTTAAATGTAAAGGCTTTAAAAAATCAAGAATACAGTTTGAACAAGTAGAAGAACATTTTAAAAAATTGTAGACTAAGACAAGATAATTATGGATATAGAAAACAAAAAGAAGATGAAGAAGAATCCATAATAAGTGAAGCAAGTTTAAGTATAAAAGAATTAATGGAAAGTGCTTCAAGTAGTAGTAGTCCTTTCCAAAAGACAAGCACAATGCAACCTGCACAGACTAGTACTGGTAATTTAACAAGATATAGAGTATACAGAGTAAATCCAGATATACAAATAGAAAATTTAAAGCCAAAAGGAAAAAGGCAACCTATAGAAGAACCTATTAGACTTCAAGAAGGTGGTAATAAAGGAAAAATACGTAATATAGCTGCACATGATCCTCAGTTATGGAATTCTGTAATAGACATATGGAAAAATATAGTAGTAGCAGATTATATACAAACAAATCAAGAAAATGATGCAGAAACCATGTATAGATACATGGAGACTTTTTTAGGTGAATCAACAAAAGGATTATGGGAAGCATATAAGACAGAATTCCCTGAAGAATTTCAAGGAATGGTAAATATGGGACCTAATCCTTATAATTTTACAAATAAAATACATAGTTTAATAGCAGGAGAAGACCCAAATAGTGGTTTAATAACACTACAAAGAAATGCAGTAATAAAATTAGAACAATTAAGCATAAGTAATTGGTTTAGTATAAAAAAAATTTTAAATGAATATTTCTATTATTGTAGTATAAGCGGAAATGCTTTTGATACAAGTTTAGGTAAAAAACTTTTTAATAAACTTCCAGGAGCATTAGGAAGAGAAATAGAAGAAAAATGGTACAAAAGAGAAGGTGTAGTACAGAATCCAGAAGGAAAATGGTCAATAGGTCAAAGAATACAACATATAATGGCTATACTACAAGAAAAATGTACAAATATACAAATACAAAAACAATTAAAACAAAATGAGACTAATTTCTGCAAAAGTATTTATACAACTCAAAGCTATGATAAAGAAAATATACCAAAAAGATATAAAAAGAATAAAAATTTTAGAAATAAATATTTTAAAAAGAAATATTACTTAAGAAAATCTAGTGCAAGAAAGCCATACTTAGATAAATATAGACATGTTAGAAAATATAATACTAGTAGAAATTATAAAAACAGATTAGAATGTTTTACTTGTGGAAGCCAAGAACATTTGGCAAATACATGTCCTAAAAGAAATAATAGTAGAACAAGAAATGCTCAATTAATTGAGGATTTTCAAGAAACTTTAATAATTGTAGATGAATACATGTCAGACAATGAGAGTATATATTCCATAGTAAGTATGGAGGTAAATGAAGAAGAAAAGAAAGAATCTTCAGATTCAGAACAAGATGAATTAATTAATGAGATAGGTTTAGAACAATTAAATATAACAAATATAGAACATCAAGATATGGTAAATATATCTTTAACCTGTGAACACGAATTTGAACAGGGTAAAGGACTGGATAGTAATCAATGTCATATATGTCATTGGTATCCAGGAAGACAAAGAAGAGCAAAATGTAAAAAATGCTTTATTGAAGGATGTTTACCATGTATAGAAAAAATATATACGATAAAAGAAGAAAAAGAAATTAATAAAAATAAACCTATAGAAATTGGAAAATTAAATAAAAAAGGAGATTTAGAAGAAGAAAAAAAAGAATTAAGAAAAAGAATAGAAATTGTAGAATACAAAATGGAAAAAATACATAGAGGAAAAGAAAAAATAGATGAAGAAACAGAGAATTTACAAGTAGATTCAGAAGAAGAATTGATAAATACAAGTAGTTTAATTTGTAATGAAGACAAAAAGATAAGTACTATAAAATTTTTAGCAAGAATAAGAATTCAAGATTATGAATTAGAAACTCTAGCTTTAGTAGATTCGGGATGTACAAAGAGTATAATAAATAAGAAAGTTATACCACAAAATTTAATTAAAGAATTACCAAGTGCACAAATTTCTATGCAAATGGATGGATCTTATAATACATATAAACATTATGTAAGCGAAGCAACAATAAGTTTTATAAATACTTGTACAGATTTTTACAAACCCACTTACAAATTAGAAAAAATTTGGGTAAGAGACTTAAATATAAAGGTAGATTTTATATTAGGACTAGACTTTCTATTACATAACAATGGAAGCTGTTTATTAGCAAGAGACGGAGTAATTCTGTCAAAAAATGTCACTCAAACAGCAGTAGTAACCATACCTGTAGAAAACAGATTTAGATACATTAAAATAAAAGAAGATAAAAAAGCTAAAGAAAAAATAAAATGTAATAAGGAAGATTGTAAATGTGATACCTGTGAAAAATTAGAAGAAGAATTAGAATTAATAAAAATAAATGAAAATGAAAAAGAATACTCATTAATAGAAATAAACATGGAATTATATGATTTCAAAAGAGGAATACAAAAAATAGGAATAATAAGAGATCAACAAGATTTAGAAAAAATAATACATATTTTAGATGAACTAGAAATTATAGGGGAAAAACCTCTAAAACATTGGGAAGCAAATAAGATACAATGTAAGTTAGACATAATTAATCCAGAATACATTGTAAAAACTGCTTCTATAGAATCAACAAATGAAGATTTAATAGAATTTGAAACTCAAATTAAAGAATTAATAAATTTAGGAGTAATAAGAAGATCCAGATCTAAACATAGATCTGCAGCGTTTATAGTAAGAAATCATAATGAGATAATTAGAGGAAAAGCAAGAATGGTAACAAATTATAAAAGACTAAATGATAATACTAGAATGGATGGTTATAAACTTCCAGACAAGACAGAATTAATTAATAGAATACAAGGAAGAAATTTTTTTAGTAAATTTGACTGTAAATCTGGATACTGGCAGATAAAAATGGCAGATGAAAGTATAGAATGGACAGCTTTCACTTGTCCAGAAGGACATTTCGAATGGCTAGTAATGCCTTTCGGATTAAAAACTGCTCCTCCTATATTTCAAAGAAAAATGGATGACATTTTTAGAGAATATAAAAGTTTTATTATTGTTTATGTAGATGATATACTAGTATTTAGCAAAGATATGAGAGAACATCTAGGACATCTACAACAGACTTTTAAATTATTTGTAGATAATGGAATAATAATAAGTAAAAAGAAAATGGAATTATGTAAGACTCATATAAAATTTTTAGGAGTAATAATAGGAGAAGGAAAAATAACTTTGCAACCACATATAGCAATAATAAGAATCCTAGAAATACAAGTTATTTTATTTCTACTTTAAATGCTTTGAGCCATTATTTTACAGAGAAAAATCAGACAAATAAGTTCAAATTCTATTCAGTAATACAAGGCCAGAAACCAGGTCTATTTCATACTTGGATTGAAGTAGTAGACGCAGTAAAAAACCACCCAACTCCTTTATACAAAGGTTTCAATGATTTCACTGAAGCTTTAGACTATACAAGAGCCAAGTTAGGACCAAATTATTATATGAGTCCAAGTTTAAGAAACCAAAATACCAATATTCCCCAATACCTCATACAAAAAGATACAAATAAAGTTATTTTTTGTGATCATTGTTCTACCATGACAGAAGCTTTTAAACGTCTGAACAATGAAAATGAAAGACTCAAAAAAGAAAAAGATATTTTACTAGAACAAATTCAAGTACTTCAAGACAAAGAAAAAACTCTTTATTATGAGTTATACCAGATGAGCAAAAATCAGAGTTGTCTATCTCCTATAAAAATGGATAAGATGGGTGTACATTCCCCAATGAATGTAAAGAAATCTACTATATCAGATTTAGATATAGCTAGTCCAGTTCAAACGGTAGCTGATAAAGACAAATCAAATCCGTTAATGGCTGACATTTTGCCAAAAAATGAAAGAATACTACCAGAAAGTTTTCAGACTGGAGAATCATCCTCAACAAATATTCAAACCAAGAAAGGAATAAAATTAAGAAAAACAAGACAAAAAAAAAATAGAACATATGATTGAAATTGTTGTAAAAAAGGCTTTAAAAGAAAATATAAAAGAAATGGTAATAGAACATCCAAAACCAGAATCAGAATCAGAAAGTTCTGGATATAATCCAATAATGGAGCAATTTGCTCAAGACCCGAATGAAGATGATGACTCAGGCATGAGTTTCGACACAGAAGCCTTACATAATTTAGACACATAAACAAAAGTGAAGACAGATGTACAGGTGTAAGCAATGATGTAAGAATAGAGTATACGTAAGGAATGAGGAAAGCAAGCATTAAAAGAGACAAATTGATAAGGAAGCATGTGACGATGGGGCCCATAGCGCACCCGGCAGATTCTTTTTTCAATTTGAAATCCGGAGTTTGAAGTCCGAAAATTGTCTATATATACTTCATTCCAAAGAAGAGAAGAAGTAAGAAAGAAGCAATAGAGAGTTAAGAGAGAAAAGAGGTAAGAGCAATAAGAGTGTTTTGTAATAGTTTGAGAGTTCATAAAAAATAAAAAATAAAAAAATTAAAAAGAGTGTTTAGTTTTGAGTGAAAGTTTTGAAATTTTCAAGTTTTTGCATAAACCAGAGGGGACTCCCGAAAGGGAAATCTCTTTCTCCTAAGATATGTAAGTAGTTAATGCTTTATTAAGTTTATGTAACTTATCTCCCATTATGTATAATTATGTTTAATTTATGAATCAAGTAAATATGTTTTGTTCATATTTGTTTTATTATGATAATTGTTTAATTTTGGAGTAAACAGTTCTCTAAACAGTTTTAAATAGTATCAATGGACTAACCTGTAAATTCCTAGGAATTGTTGAATGTCCGTTGAAGCCAGTTGTGTTGTTTAGGACATTGCTATCCGGGATGTGGTTAGAGAAGATTACTATTTAAAATTAAGCTGTAAGGAAGAAGTGAAACAAAGTTAAAACAATTAAAAAAAAAAAACTTTGGGAGAAGTTATAAAAACTTAATAGCTAAAAACTATTTATATATTGAAGGAACAAAGAAAGAGAGAGTACTTAGTAGGATTTACAACTTTATTGATAAAACTCTTTGCAAAAATTAATTTTACTTTGAAAAAATTGTTGAAAAAATATAAAATCTAAGCGCCCATTTATTTATATGCTTCCCATAATTCTTTTGTTGATTCACCTAAAAAAGTCTCCATGTATCTATACATGGTTTCTGCATCATTTTCTTGATTTGTTTGTATATAATCTGCTACTACTATATTTTTCCATATGTCTATTACAGAATTCCATAACTGAGGATCATGTGCAGCTATATTAAGTATTTTTCCTTTATTACCACCTTCTTGAAGTCTAATAGGTTCTTCTATAGGTTGCCTTTTTCCTTTTGGCTTTAAATTTTCTATTTGTATATCTGGATTTACTCTGTATACTCTATATCTTGTTAAATTACCAGTACTAGTCTGTGCAGGTTGCATTGTGCTTGTCTTTTGGAAAGGACTACTACTACTTGAAGCACTTTCCATTAATTCTTTTATACTTAAACTTGCTTCACTTATTATGGATTCTTCTTCATCTTCTTTTTGTTTTCTATATCCATAATTATCTTGTCTTAGTCTACAATTTTTTAAAATGTTCTTCTACTTGTTCAAACTGTATTCTTGATTTTTTACAGCCTTTACATTTAAAAACTGTATTTTTATTTTTATTATTTATTATTTGAGCTTTACTTATACATTCATCTACCTCAAAATCTTCTTCTTCTATGATTTCTATATTCATTGTCTCTTGATTATCCAATTCTTCTTCTTCATCCATTTCTTTTTGATCAGTATAACTATAATCTGTGAAACGAATAGATGTTTGTCCTTTACTATTTGTATACATTAAGTGGTCTTTTGGTTTTAAAATTTCTTTCTTACTTAAATCTTCTAAATTCCATTCTAATCCTGCATATTCTTCTGAGTCTATTTTTAATGGTTTCATTACTTTTATACCTTTATTTCCCATTAAACCTACTACGTCTTCCACTTTTAGTTTAAATTTTGTATTACTATTAGTGGCTATTTTTCCAATAAAACCTACACAGATTAATAAATTATTACCTCCTATCATTTCTTCATAACCTTTTGTCTGTATACCAATTTTAATATGATCAGCAAAGTCTGTGGTGCTTATCACAAAGTCTGGACTACAATTGTAATGACCCGGAAGGTCATTTTTGGAAACTTTCACAAAATTATCATTTTACTCCTCCCGATAGTTGCCCCGAGCCCTTGCTATTTATTCGGTGAAGTTGGTTTGGAAATTTTGAACTATTCCTTTAGCTATAGTTAAATTAGTGGGTAAATTTTAAATAATTTTAATAAGTGGTTAATGGGCCAAGTCCATAATTTATTTAATACCCTATACCACTTGGCCCATATGTTGAGATAGGTTAAAAGGGTTTATCAGTTTTTAAATTATAACTGAGGGGAAACAAAAAGAAAATTAAACGGCTTAACAAAAGCGGGCAATTGATAGCCGGAACGAAAGTCATCAGTCATCAAAGCTTTCAGGTAATTGTTTAAATTTTGATGATTACTTTTTAAATTGTATTTGGTCAATTAGGAATGGTGATAATTTGTCATATTGGAGGCAATAAAATACGCCATCTATTGGCAATAATGTTATGGTGACAATGGTTGAACAACCATGTTAGAGTATTAGCCTAAGATAGTTGAGAATTTGGGTGTATGCATAGATGTTACATTATTATTATTTTATTATTACTACCTATTAGCGGTAACAAATTAGTTTTAAAATTGTTTAAGATCAATTCTTCCCGATGGTGGGTATGTACTGTTGGGGGGTTAATATATACAAGGTCTTGGTAATGTTGGAATATTAGGGAAGTGATTGATATCATTAATGTTGGATAGAACATAAAGGAATTGGGTTGGAATTTGTTGCTTATTCCACGTGGTTTTGCTATAATTGTTGTGAAATTCTTATTGGTTCATAATTAGGTAATGATTGCAATGAAAATGAAGTGATGATATACATGACTGGAACAATTTCAATTTTATATATATAACCTCTCGTCAGTGAAGTTCTGGATATAGTTTAGTTTTGTACATGTTTGTCCGTTTATAGTTGAAATTTCATTGTACAATGTTATATTATGATTTGAGTTTTGATATATTGAGATAGGTAATTAAATATTAGGTGTATTGTATATATGAATACCATTAAATTATGATATTGGAGGAATTAAGATTTAACCCTAGACTTGGAATTTGGAAATATGAGAGTTGACATGTTAATTGACATCAAGATTAGGAACTTGATTATAGATTTGGACGAGTTTTTGGGTCTAGGTTAGACATATAGTGATATGGGTGTCGTTAGTTTTGAAATCTTATTGTGGTTATTTATTTGAATAGATTGCATTGATTCTGAAGCCCAACGAAAGGGGAAGGCTCAAGTCCCAAAGTGAATTGTTGATTAACTGAGGCAAGTGGATTTCTCAACCCTTGTTAAGTGTATAGAATTCGTGTATTTCCTTGTGGTATGTGTTGGGGAGTAATGGGACTTGGTGATGGGTTGACTTGTCCATATTGAATAATTTTAATGATGAAAAAGGGGTAATAACAGGCAATGTGATTAATTATTGGTGTGTGATGTGTTGAGAATGGTTTGAAAGGCTTATTGATTCATTGTTGGTGTTGTATCACGATTGTGTTGTTATGAAGTGTGCATTTTTATGAAAATGGTCATCTCCTCATTATTTATGTGAACATGTTATTTGCATTGGTTCTGAGACATGGTTGTGACAAGTGTTATGTGAATTGAGAAAGAATAAGAAATTAAAGAGGATGTACCATTTCGAGGGACGTGTCGCGCGCCGCGACGGATATTATGATTCGAGGGACGTGTCGCGCGCCGCGACGGATACTATGATTCGAGGGTCGTGTCGCACGCCGCGATGGATTTTATTATCGAGGGACGTGTCGTACGCCGCGACGGATGCATGGACAGATATGTCCCCCATGGGTCCCGGACTGAGAGACAGCGGGTGTGTATCGTTAGGTCAGACATGCACCACTATACTTGACATTGCATTTCATTGCATTGTGCATATTTATCATTTGTGAACTTATGAGTACTTTTCTGTGGAACTTGTGATTGGTGAACTTTATCTTGTGTGTTGCTGATCTGTAATTGTTGAAGTGATATGATTGAACTATGTGTTATGTAAATGGTGAACTATTAGGTTGGGCTGGTTTTTATGCAGGTTGTAGTTGTGGAGGTTTGGTTGGGGGTGTAAGGAGTACCCGTATTCCATACCCTTATCTTGTGTTTAGAAGTTTGCTTGCTGAGTACCGCGTGGTTTGGTACTCACCCCTTGCTTCTACAATCTTTTTTGTAGGTTACGAGCCCGGATTTTTGTGATACTTTCTATTCCCTCTTTTCTTGTCCGAGGCTTCCTGTGGAGATTTGCAAGGTAGCTGTTTGCCATCTCAGCGGACCTTCTTACTCCTATTTATGATTTTGTTCTGCTTTAGTGACAATATCATTTGAGACTTGTTTATTTCTTTCAAATCAATTGTAATACTTTAGAGGCTTGTGCACGTGACAACCAGGTTTTGGGGGTATATTTAAGTCGATTATGAATTTCCGCATTATATTAAAGTATAAGACTGTTATTTATAGTTTACTTCCGCATTTATTGTATTAGTTGGGTTTTAGGCTGACTTGTCTTGGTGGGATAAGACGAGTGCCATCACGTCTATTTTTGGGTCGTGACAAAATGGTATCAGAGCCCCAGGTTCATAGGTCTCACGTGTATACAAGCTGAGTCTAAGTAGAGTCTCGAGGATCGGTACGGAGACGTCTGTACTTATCTTCGAGAGGCTATAGTGACTTTTAGGAATAATCTTCACTTGTTGAATCTCTTTCGTGCGTTCTTGGTCCGGTTTGATTGTTATCGCTTCATCCCATTCTCTCTCACTTGTAGTGATGACTCGTGCGTGGTTCTTTATTCGAGTAGTCAGTGTCGTGTGGGTTTTATGTAAGATATGATATTAACGTTAAAGTGATAGACTTATGAAAATGATGTATGGCCAGATTCGGAATGTTTAGCCATTCGAAGGGGTTAAGTAAGGCTAGTTACCCAAGAGAGGGAACAATACTTGTGCGGTAAAGGAGAAATCTATAGTGGTTTGACAAAAGAAGTTAAATGATTAAATGGACAACTAGATAATGGACCCTGTAACTTTGGAAACTATAGTTAGCAAAGTGTCATCAGATTTGATGAGAATGATGTTAAGCCAATTGAGGTCAGAATTTCTACTACGATTTTACTTATTGAGTGTATATCCAAGAGGGTCATGATATGACTACTACAATGGTACCAATGCCTAGTTAGTTAAAGTTAGGGAGTGTGTTACTTTTGCTATCAACCTGATCTATGAAAGGATGCATATCGCTAAGGCTAGAGACATAACAAATTTGATAATATTTTAAAGCTATTCAATTGGTAGAAATGTGTGGGCTATTTGGATATGATCTTCTCGGTAGGTATGATGTGTTCTAGTGGTGGATCTAACGGACTTTCATAGTGTAGTACTAGTGGTATATGGAAATGGATACGTCGATTGTCAAGTGCGAATACTAACTACTTAAGGAGTTATCAGTTGTATCACATGCTCATATAATGAGATTCGATATTGCATTCACATTTGAGAAACTAACTAACTTGTCATTACGGATGCTTGGGTTAAGCATTGTTTATAAGGAAGCTTTTAGTGGTGGATCTTTGGTACAATATTAATACGTTTAGATTGTGGAGTGTATCTCGATGATTCTAATGAGGACTGGTGATTTCATCATAAGCTCCAAGGGAGTGGATCGATTTTGGAATGACAAACTTATGAGTAAAGGAAGTCCCCATGAATATACTTATGTGAAGGAAATTGAGGATTTTAGTAAGAAAGTGCATAAAAAATTTTGAGTTAGTCATATTTGACTGGTATGACTTGGTTTAAGATGTCACGTTGATGATAAGGTTGACTTCGTGATGATGCTAATGACTACCAAGCATAATAGTAATAAGAGTTTGATAGAATATGATTAGGATGTAACTATAAGATAAGAATTTATTTTGTTAAACGAATTCTGTGTGGAAATGATGACCTGCAAGTATTTAAAGTTGTGGTTTGCTTTTATTTGGTGAGTAGCCTGGTCGTATGGAAAGTTGTAGGATGTGCTGAAACACCGCTTGAATAGAATTGAAAGAAGCTAGAGTCATAAATGGAAAGAATTAGTAGGATGTAGTGTAGCCTTCGAAAGGAGGCGAGAGCAATGATCTGATTGTTAGGGCCAAAGATGTATCTTTATAAGGTTAAGAATTGGGTTCAGAGATGTGTGGTTTCATCTATTTTGTTTGGGGTATGGTAATAGTTTCTTGGGTTCATCAGATTGGTTAAAAACTGTTGGATAAGATTTGAGAAAGGAGTCTATAGACGTTTGATTCCCATGTGGTCATAAGTTTTTTTGGTGGTTTCGAGTTTGGTGAAGTGTACTATTGATATTTTAGCGAAGAATATGATAAGATCGACGGAAAGGCAATCAATGATAAGCTAAGATACGTGAATTCATAAAAATCTTCAAGGTATGAGATAATGTTGATAGTTATCTTGTATTGGGTTACACAGTTGGATTCAGAATCAAAGTTTTTCATTGTAAGCATGCGTTCATGGTAGCATTTTTAGTCAGGGTATGAATTAGTAAGATAAGAAATGATCGATCACATCAGTATAAGCATTTTGAAGTACTTGTGCATGGTTTGGATGATAAAGTTTGTCTTAGATTGTTAAAGGACCTAAGGAAGGGTTCCACTTAAAGTTTTAGGTTTAAAATATAAGATAAAATGTTATGGGTTGTTCGTCAAAGGATAAGATTGGTAAGCGAGTCAATGAAAGAAACAAGAGTCTAGTATATTAAAGAGTTTAAGGAATTTGAAATTGTGTTATGGGAAGAATTTAAGAAAGGTGAAGGAATAAGACCTCTCGTATAGACCTTTGGTTCGGAGTTGAAGGTTGTATGAATTGGTCTTTGAATTTAGATATGACTATGAGATGTGAAATGGTTCGAAACAGACTTACTAGGAATTTATTAGCAACTTTTATGAATATCGGGTTTTGATTTGGGTGAAAAACAATGATGTGTGTAAGATTATGTGTTGTTATGTGGGACTAAATTATTCAGATTATGGGCTTATGAATGCGCAACAGTATGAACCTACGGTTATACATGGTTATTGAGGATTTCGAGGGGATTGAAACTACTCTTTTAAATGGGACTACACAGACTGATGTGATGTGTTACATAGACACTTGATAGTAAATAGAGGTTATGAGCGTATAATATATAGAATTATTGGAGTGACTAAGGATTTCTCTAAGTATTGGTATGAGTTATATGATGGTTTGAATAATAGTTGAAACTTGGTATATGAATGATTGCGTGAAGTTGACATTGGGTGTGATTCAATTGTTGTACCTCGATGGAAAAGTACTTATAGATTTGGAATTAGTGCTATCAGTCTTGGGTGTGACTCGTATCTGTCAGGAAATGCTTAAATGGAAAGAGAGGGAGCCATAGTTTGAAATTTTTAGAGGCGACAATGTGTTTGATAAGAAGACTTTGATACTAGTGATGATTTGAGAGTAGGGTATTGACCAGTGTTGTTATGATTTTTTGTTAGTATTAAGATGTGTTGGATTCAATGAAGTAATATGAGGAGTATATGAAGTTTGATAAATCGAGTATGTGTACGATTGTAATGGGGACTAGATCGGTTAACTGTGCGTAACTAGAAAATCAAAGATATGGAGTCACATGAATGAAAAATGTTTGATATGGCCATTATAGGAGTATTTGGTATTATTTGACCTTGGTTTCATATATTTTTATGTGACTATCTACTTCGTTCTGGACATGGTTTAGAGTATGATTCACTGCGTATGTCCAATGTGTGTTTATACACCTATGGGTGATTCCCTAGTGGTGGATCGGGTGTACCGATCCTGCAATTGTCCTCTTGGTAGGATGGCATTCTTGGAAGACATGGACATTTCAGTTAGGACAGATTTGGTGTTGTTTAGGATAGTTGAAGTATACTAGTGGTTCTACACGCATAACGTTGCTTATGAGAAGTTATGGAAGAGTTCCCATGAATATTTTTAGTTATTCGATAGTCTTAATATTCGTCTCGTCATTGAGGTCCCATTTTGGCTATGTGTGATTGAATGTGGGGACCACTGGGTCTAGTTGTACCGTTCTTAAGGGTTGTCTACAATTATAAGTACTGATCTAGCATTTCTGATAGTATTGTTAGAGATTTTGTATGCTTAGATGTATTACTCGCTGGGTGGTTACTTGATCATTTCCTTCTTTGAGTTAGATGAGTTCGATTTTTCTTGATGAATACCCGATGTCTAAAGATTATAGCCTAAGCTCGTGAAATATTATGTTGTGAGAAAGGAATCTTGAAAAGATCTATGATGGTTTGTGCATTATGAATGAGTGGTGGTTGGTTCAAGTTCACTTCTGGTTGTAGCCAGTATTGATTCAGAATTTTATCGTAGTTATGTGAGAAAAGAGTCGTCATGATGGTGGTGTTATGGTCTAGAGAGTTTCGATTAGGATTGAGTTCATGGGTTAGTTTGTGGCTTGTAATCACTCCTGATTGTTAGATCTATCAAATTTTAATTCGAAAGTTCAATTTTTAGTAGATGATCTTGATGAAATAGTCTTAAGGAGGAGCTATCTTAGAGAGATGAACACTGACTCTAGAATATCATACCTCAGGCGTTTGATAACGCCAGTTATTCTTCCTTCTTTCTTTCTCCTTATGTTCGAGGACGAACATGGTTTTTAGTGGTGGATATTGTAATGACCCGGAAGGTCATTTTTGGAAACTTTCACAAAATTATCATTTTACTCCTCCCGATAGTTGCCCCGAGCCCTTGCTATTTATTCGGTGAAGTTGGTTTGGAAATTTTGAACTATTCCTTTAGCTATAGTTAAATTAGTGGGTAAATTTTAAATAATTTTAATAAGTGGTTAATGGGCCAAGTCCATAATTTATTTAATACCCTATACCACTTGGCCCATATGTTGAGATAGGTTAAAAGGGTTTATCAGTTTTTAAATTATAACTGAGGGGAAACAAAAAGAAAATTAAACGGCTTAACAAAAGCGGGCAATTGATAGCCGGAACGAAAGTCATCAGTCATCAAAGCTTTCAGGTAATTGTTTAAATTTTGATGATTACTTTTTAAATTGTATTTGGTCAATTAGGAATGGTGATAATTTGTCATATTGGAGGCAATAAAATACGCCATCTATTGGCAATAATGTTATGGTGACAATGGTTGAACAACCATGTTAGAGTATTAGCCTAAGATAGTTGAGAATTTGGGTGTATGCATAGATGTTACATTATTATTATTTTATTATTACTACCTAT
>JAGDQO010003065.1:0-20450 GCA_018342035.1 Solanum appendiculatum | reverse complement strand
AAGTATCATCTACCAAGGATAGATTACTTGTTTGATCAATTTCAAGGGGCTAGTTATTTCTCTAAGATCGACCTTCGTTCGGGCTATCGCCAATTAAGGGTGAAAGAAGATGATATTCCGAAAATAGCTTTCCGAACTAGGTATGGTCACTACAAGTTCTTGGTTATGTCGTTCGGGTTAACAAATGCTCTGGCTACATTTATGGACTTGATAAAGAGGGTGTTTAAACAATACCTTGACATGTTTGTGATTGTGTTTATTGACGACATTTTGATCTACTCAAAGAATGAGGGTGAACATGTTAATCATTTGAGGATTGTGTTGCAAGTCCTCAAGGACTAACAACTCTTTGCGAAGTTTAGTAAATGTGAGTTTTGGTTAAGGTCCGTGGTTTTTCTTGGTCACATTATCTCCGGTAAGGGTATTGAGGTAGATCCTAAGAAAACGGATGCAGTTAAGAATTGGCCTAGACCTCTATCACCTTCGGATATTCGTAGTTTCTTGGGTTTAGCCGATTATTATAGGAGGTTTGTTGAAGGGTTTTCCTCGATTGCTTCTCCATTGACGGCTTTGACTCAAAAGAAGGTTAAATTCATGTGGTCCGAGGCATGTGAGAAGAGTTTTCAAGAATTGAAAGATAGACTTACTTCGACTCCGATATTGACTCAACCAAAAGGATTCGATGGTTTTATTGTTTATTATGCTGCCTCGAGAATTGGGCTAGGATGTGTTCTTACATAAAACGGGAAAGGCATTGCCTATGCTTCAAGGCAACTTAAGGTGCACGAAAAGAATTATCCTACTCATGACTTGGAATTAGCGGCGGTTGTGTTTGCTTTGAAAATTTGGCGACATTATTTGTAAGGAGTACATGTAGATGTCTTCACCGACCATAAGAGTTTGCAATATTTATTTAAACAGAAAGATTTGAATCTCCGCCAAAAAAGGTGGCTTGAGTTGTTGAAAGATTATGATATGAGTGTTCTCTATCACCTCGGTAAAGCTAATGTGGTGGCGGATGCTCTTAGTCGACTATCTATGGGTAGTGTGGCTCATGTTGAGGATGGTAAGAAAGACTTGGTTTGTGATGTGCATAATCTAGCACAATTGGGTGTTCGGTTGGTTGATTTCGCTAAGGGTGCTATTATGGTTCACAATGGTTTTGAATCCTCTTTTGTGCATGATGTGAAGCTAAGCAAGATTTTGATCCTAACTTGGTTGAACTAAAGGAAGCGGTACTCAAGAAGTCTGTTGAAGCTTTCTCCCAAGAGGGAGATGGTGTGTTTCGATATCAAAGTCGCTTGTGTGTTCCCACTGTAGAGGGCTTAAGAGAGCAAATTTTATCGGAAGTCCATAGTTCTCGATATTCCATCCACCCAGGAGCTACCAAAATATACCGTGATTTGCGGAAAATTTATAGATGTAACGAAATGAAGAAAGATATTGCCGATCTTGTGGCTAAGTGCCCTAATTGTCAACAAGTGAAAGTTGAGCATCAAAATCCAAGAGGTTTGACCCAAGACATTGATATTCCTACTTGGAAGTGGGAAGATATGAATATGGATTTTATTGTTCGTTTGCCTAGCACTAGGCGACAATATGATTCGATTTGGGTTGTGGTTGATAGAATGACGAAGTCAGCCTATTTCATTCCCGTCAAGACTTCTTATTCGGCGGATGATTATGCTAAGTTGTACTTGAGGGAAATGGTGAGGCTGCTGGAGTGCCTTTATCCATTATCTCCGATCATGGTACACAATTCACTTCTCAATTTTGGAAGTCGTTCCAAAAAGGCCTTGGTACTTGTGTAATTGATTTCAAGGGTACTTGGGATGATCATTTGCCTTTGATTGAGTTTGCTTATAATAATAGCTACCATTCTAGCATTGGTATGGTTCCATTTGAGGCTCTCTATGGTAGGAGGTGTAGGTCTCCTATAGGTTGGTTTGAAGTTGGTGAAGTTGCTTTGATAGGCTCAGAGTTGGTGCATGAGGCTATGGAGAAAGTTTGGCTTATTAGAGAAAGGTTGAAAATGGCCCAAAGTCGACAAAAGTCCTATGCCGATATTAGAAGAAGAGATTTAGAATTTGATGTTGATGATTGGGTTTACTTGAAAATTTCGCCCATGAAGGGTGTGGTGAGATTCGGGAAGAAAGGAAAGCTTGTCCCCGCTATGTAGGCCCATATCAGATTTTGAGGCGTATTGGTAAGGTTGCTTATGAGCTTGACTTGCCTAATGATTTTGCATCGGTGCATCCGGTTTTCCATGCTTCATTGTTGAAGAAATACGTTGGTGATCCGACATCTATAGTGCCATTAGAGAATCTTGGCATAAAGGATAGTCTTTCCTACGAAGAAGTTCCGGTTTAGATTCTAGACTGGCAATTTCGGAGGTTAAGGAATAAAGAAGTTGCTTCCGTGAAGGTTCTATGGAGGAATCAATTAGTTGAGGGTGCTACTTGGGAGGCCGAGGCCGATATGATGTCCCGATATCCTCATCTCTTTCCTTATGATCCTACTCTAGCTTGATGTATCTAGTTCCTCATGGTTCATTATTTGGTCTCATGATAGTTGAATTCCATGATTCCTTGATTATACATGTTCATGAAGAGTCTAGTATGATTATGTGCATTGAGTATCAGTTGCATAAAGTCTTCATGAAATTATGTGTTGATCATGCTTTAGCTTAGAGTTGATGTTTCCTCCTCGGATATGTGCATTTATGTGATAATATGCTAGGTTGGGTTGTTAGTCCGTGTCTATTACCCTTCTCATGATGTCTTGATTCTCACTTGAGGACGAATGTTCCCAAGGGGAAGATATTGTAATACCCCAAGTTTCCAAAGAATTTAATTGTAGAATTTAACTGAAGTAAGTGACCTACGGAGGCCACCTATGGGCCGTAGATGGAATGACGGGCCGTAGGTGGGAACCGTTGATGGGACTGTAAATCTTCAGGATTTCTAAGTTTCTGAACTTTGACCTACGGAGTAGCAGGACGGGTCGTAGATCGATTGACGGTCCATAGCTAAGACTCGTAGGTGTCCCCCAGACTTGGTTTTAATTTTGACTCAGAAGGCTGACCTACAACTTCAATGTACAGTCCGTCAATGGACCTACGAGCCGTACATTGATGTCGTCGTTGCAGGTCCTCTAAATATAATTTCTGAATCTTTTGACGAAAGGACAGTACGGTCCGTAGTCTGACTTATGGACCGTAGATCCCCTCCGTCGATTGACCCCGACAGTTTTTAATTAAGGGCTTTTTGGTCTTTTTCCTAATTGTTTACCTATAAAGCTAAGTCGGTTATACCTTTAATCTAAGACCTATAAATACTTTCTAAGCCTAATTCCTCTCATTCTAATTCATTCCTAAACTCTCATCTCTCAAATATTTCTCTCTAAAAGAACTCTCTCAACTCTCAAGGAAGAAGAAGCTAGGATCCTCCATTGAAGGCCATCAATTTTCTTCAAATCTTAAGGGGTTTGTAGTTATATGATAGTGTTCACCATTAGGAGTTCTTTCCTCCAATGGTTACTCTCTCTTCTTTATGATTTTCAAAGGTTACTCTAACCCAATTGAATTAGGATTTTGATCAATCATTGTGGGTTCTTCCTTCGAGATTTCAATTATTGATTTTATGAGTTGTAGTGCATGATCTAGCGTGATAAAGTAACTTAGTACAAGAGTTAGCGTGAATTACATGATTTGATGTAAAGACTACATGAACCCCCATGATCCCAAGCTAATTCTCCCCAAATTGATAATATATGCTTTGATTGTTGGGTTGAGCCATGAATTGACGAAGTTTATGAATTCTCTATGAAACTAAGCATGAATTAGGAATGAATTGAGGATAATCCTATGAATTTAGCATGATCAAGTCAAAAGCATGATTTTCCTCTATTAAGTGAGTTCCTTCAAGTATGGGTAAATTGTCTTAATTATGGTTTCCTAAGCATGATCTTGCATTGAATTGCATGATATGAGTTGAACTTGCATGAACCCATATGAACTATGAATTATGAGCATGATAATCTAAGTGAAGAAGAAGCTAATGAACTTATGCATGTCTCATATGAAGTTAATAATGAATTAAGGGTGCTTTGAGAGTGAAGTACCAAAGTTATGATATGATGATGCTATGGTTGAGTTGTGAAAGGTTTTCTCACATAATACTCCCAATATGACTTAAAAGAACAAGAGGCGATTACCCATGTTCTTAAGGAGCTATTCTAATGACGTAAGTTTGGACAAGGTCCATGGAATATGAAACGTCTATAAACATAATTTTAACTTTGATTGGTAACCCTAGTTGTACCTCTCCATGTATAATGATATGAATATGTTAATGACTAGTCCGTGGGAATTATGCTTAGCACCGAGTGGATATTGAGGTGGAAGACCTGCCTTTAGTAGAGGCCGGATCTTCTTGTGAAAGCTCTCATATTAGTAGAGGCCGGATTTTCTAGATGAAGCTCTCCCGTTAGTTGAGGCCGAGTCTCCAAAAGCAATCTCTATCCCATAAACTATGTTGCCACCATAGGATGTTGTCTTTAAGTAGACATTAGCTAGTAGATCCACATAAGCTAAGAAGTTCATGGTCTTACCTTGGCAAGTAGGACACCTCTTTTTGGTGTGGGGTAGACACCGGATTCCATGTTGATAGCTCACATGGACGTGGCGATTTACCTTCCACTCGTGGCTAGAGCTTTATAGTAGCTGATTTATAGAAGACTTGGTGAGTCCTCATCCATCCGAGGACATAGCCTAGTTGTTCTTATTTTCATGTCATATATTTTCAATTTTTGGATTGTATTGGGTTACATCCCAAACTTTACTTTCTATGATAGATTGGCTTTGAGACATGAGATGTAGACTTCTGTTGTTTCTTTTAAAAGCTTTGATATGAAATTCTCTTTTGAACTCTTATTCTCTATTATCTTGTATGTAATGTATTCTAAGTGGCTTGTATGAGGCCTCTCGGGGTCTTGTACGCCATGTCACATCTAAGGGGTATCTTGGGTCATGACAATCCCCCACCATATCAAGTTATCACTCTTTCCCTAATGACACTCCTTTGAGCAAAGTTGACCACTCCGGTGATGAGTGCATTAAGACTATCTTCAATGTTTTCATTAAATTCTTCATCTCCAAGGTTATCTTGAACTACTACTTCCTCCGTATCAGCATCTCCAAGAGTTTCTGACAAGACTACCTTGTTTTCACTCCCAGTACTATAAGTAGACTCATCAATTAGTCCACTTTTGCTAGATCCCATTTTTGGTGTACGTCACCTGGCCTATTCCTTTGGACTGAATGATGACACCTTACTTGTTCCCTTTTTAATTCACCCAGACTCAGTTGGTTCATCAATAATATAAGTAGGCTTATGTGGTGAAATGAACTTACCCCTGGAGGACCTTGGCCTTTTGGCAGACATGGCAAGAAGACCCTCTTCCAGAGCTCTTTTAACCGACCTAGTCAAGCGGATAGGAACTACTACGAATGGTGTGGAGTGTGAGTCATCTTTGGGTTCATCCACTAGAAAAATGACTAGTTTTCTTAATGCTTTACGCAGATGAGACCGTAAACATTTGGTTACCAAGTTTGCAATTAGAATATGTTCATCGATATCAGGAGTCGATGAAGAAACTTGTTCCTCGGACAAGATACCAGTAGTTATCTCATCAATCTTGAGTACCTTTGGTTGTAGATTTGGTTCCGTCTCACAGATAGCACCGGTTTTTTCCCTAACAAGTGAGTGAGTTTCATTTGCAGGTTCCCCTATTTGTTCCCCCTTACTAGATGAAACATTCCTATCAATCTCAAATACACCCATCCGCCCTAAAATTTGTCCCCCTTGAGTTGAAGCCGCTTGATTGATCGAACATGCAGTGTGAGACAGACCCAAAGCATCAAAAAATGGAACATCTGGTATAATAATTATGCCAGCTTGTTCATTGAAGATTATGAGTGCTAGTTCTTAAGTAGTTAGTGGGACACATTCAAGCTAAGATATGTCCATTTTCATGAAGGAATTTAGGATAGTTAAGAGAATTTTAGAGAAGAGGAGTTGTCAAGGAGATAGAGAGAAGAGCAATTTATTTATTTTGGATTTTGGTGATAGAGAGTGAGAAGTGGAAGAGTGTTACCTAGGTAGAGGTGTGATTTGATTGGGATTTTATTTAATTTTGAAAAGTGGTGATTTTTATTTAGACTGGGTATGATTGTCTGACAATACACGTGGGAGGGAACAGGTTGAGTGCTTTAATCCTATTTTTCTTGATGTATTCAGCAAGTATAGTGTACATACCTTTTAATTTTTAATATGATGAGTTGTGAAGTTTTGGTTCCCGAGTCCCTTTTTTCCCTAAGACAATTGTAAATATGTAGTTATAGTGCATGAATATTGTAAAATTTGAAGTAGTATAGTGACAAACAATTAAATGCATAGGGCTGAGTATTAAAATTTAATGTGCTTGACAAGAAGGATTCATTAACCAGTCAGTGAGGGATACTTATGGAATCTTAATCATCCCCAGTTCCAACCTGTTCCTTTCAAAATGCTCCCTTGCTAGTGCCTTGGTGAAAATGTCAGCAATTTGCTTTTCAATGGTATAAAAGTTCATGAAGATTTGTCACTTTTCTACATTGTCCCTCAGAAAGTGATGTCTATTGTCTATATGTTTTGTTCTCTTGTGTTGAACTGGATTTTTTGCAATGTTGATTTCAATTGTATTGTCATAAAAAATTGGAGCACAGTCAATGGTCAAGCCAAAATCCTTGAGTTGTTGTTTGATCCATATAAGTTGCGCACAACATGAAGCGGCAACTACATATTCAGCTTCGACAGTGGATATGGCTACAAAAGTTTATTTTCTTTGATACCCAAGAGATTAAACATGATTCTAGGAAGTGAGCCATACTTGTAGTACTTTTTCTATCCCCTAGGTAACCGACAAAGTCAGCATCAACGGACCCTACCAATTCAAAGTTACTCCCTTTTGGATACCAAAGTCCTAAGTTAGTGGTTCCTTTTAGATATTGTAGAATTATTTTAATGACTTCTAGATAAGATACCTTAGGATTAGCTTGAAATTGAGCACATAACCTTTCACTGACCACAATATCGGGCCTTCTAGCTGTAAGATATAAGAGTGATCCGATCATACCTCAATAGAGTTTTTGTTCCACAGCAGGATATGTTCCTTCTAGATATAACTTTGTAGCATTAGCAATTGGGGTATTGATTGGTTTTGCATCTTACATATTAAACCTTTTGAGCAATTTCTTGACATTTTTTTGTTGTTGGATTAAAGTGTCTGAGGATGTTTGCTTGATCTAAAGTCCTAAAAAGTAATTTAGTTCTCCAATCATGCTCATTTTAAATTCATTGCTCATGAGCGTGGAAAACTCATCTGTGAGTGCTTTATTTGTCGCTTCAAAGATAATGTCATCCACGTATACATGTACGATCAACAAGTCCTTCCCTTTGTTCCTAAGAAAGAGAGTGTTGTAAATTTTACCTCTTGTGTACCCCTGACTTAAGAGAAATTTTGACAATCTGTCATATCATGCCCTATGTGCTTGTTTTAACTATAGAGAGCTTTATCAAGCTAATAGACCTGGTTAGGATAGTCGTTATTTCAAAGCCGAGAGGTTGTTTGACAGACACTTCCTTTTTTAGTAACCCATTTAGGAATGCATTTTTTACGTTCATATGATACAATGTGAATTTCATGTAAGCAGCAAACGCTATATATAATCTTATTGCCTCCAATCTTGCCACATGAGCAAAATTTTCTTCATAATCTATGCCATCTTTTTGATTGTAACCTTGGACCACCAACCTTGCTTTGTTTCTTGTTATGGTTCCATGTTCATCGAATTGGTTTCTAAACACACACTTAGTTCCAATAATAGTTTTGTTTGATGGTCTTGGCACTAGGTGCCAGACTTTACTTCTTTCGAATTGGTTCAGTTCCTCCTCTATGGATATGATCCAACTTGCATCTTTGAAAGCTTCACTAACTTTCTTTGGTTCAACCATAGACAGAAACTCATTGAATGCACAGTGATTATTTAGTCATGATCTGGTGGTTATTTCAGATTTGAGATCAGTGAGTATGTTGTCTATTGGGTGTTGGTACTTGTAGTCCTATAGTACCAGCTCTTGTTGTTCTATGTTGGGATTGTCAATCAACTCCCTTTGGTCTTCCTCTAGTGTTTCTTCTGAGTTTCATTATTGTCTCCATGAGATAGGACAATAGTTACGTCATTTGTAAGAGAGGTACCTAGTTCTTTTACCTGTTCCTACACAGTTTTAGTATATGATCTTGATGGTTAATCATCATCCTAAAACATTTGGTTAGACATAACATTGCTTTCGTCAAATATTACATGTACACTGTCTTCTACACACATTAATCTTTTGTTTAGCACCCTATAAGCTTTGTTATGTGTGGAATATCCTAGAAAAATTCCCTCATCACTTTTGACATCAAATTTTCCAAATAGATTCTTTCTGTTGTTCTGAATATAACATTTACATCCGAAGATTCTTAGATGAGATACATTAGGTTTTCTACCTTTTAATAATTCATAGGGAGTTTTATCTAACATGGATCGAGACATACATCTATTTATACTATAACAAGCAGTGTTTATGGCTTCAGCCTAGAATTGGTTAGTTATATTGCTAGCAATCATCATGGTTCAAGCCATTTCTCGAAGGGTTTTATTTTTCCTTTTTACTACTCCATTTTGTTGACGAGTCCTGGAAGCAGAGAAATTGTGGTCAATCCATGAGAGTCACACTAGGAAAATTTTGAGTTTTCAAATTCAGTTCCATGATCAGATCTGATAGCTACTAGTTGTTTATCAAATTTCTTTTTAATTTTTCTTATTAACGCGTAGAAAGCTTCAAATGCATCGTCTTTAGATGCAAGAAAAAGTGTCCAAGTATACCTTGTATAATCATCGACTAGTACAAATGCATGCCTTTTTCCACCCCTACTTCTGACTTTCATGTGTCCACATAGATCCATGTGTACCAATTCTAAGGACCTGGTTGAACTTATAACCTGTTTAGATTTAAAGGATGATTTTACTTGTTTCCCTCGAGTACATGCTTCACAAATCCTCTCTTCTTTAAACTTAGTTTTAGGAAGTCATATTACTAAGTCCTTATAAATGAGTTTTTAAGCTATACGTGACTCACATAACCTAGGCATTTATGCCATAGTAGAGGATCCATATCCATCACGCTTAGACATACAAGATTTTCCATTAGGTACCTTTGTACAATATACAATATATACATGCTTATATCTTTGTCCAGTCAGGACAATCTCCTTTGTTTCCAGATTAATTACTTCAACAATAGTAGAAGAGAAGATTACCTTGTTTCCTTTGTCAGAAAGTTTATATATACTGAGCAGATTGTGATTCAAACCTTCAACATGATAAACTTTGTCTGTTGAATATTCATTAGATTTGCCTATTTTTTCGATGCTTGTGATTTGACCCTTTTGTCCACCAACAAATGCTACCATTCCGCCCTGTCCTTTTTGAAGTGAGAGAAACTTTGTTTTATCTCCAGTCATGTGTCTTGAGCAATGCTATCCATATACTAGTGTTTCTTGCTTCCTCTCACATTTTTTCTGAAAAATTCAAAATTTAGATTTAGGAGCCCAGATTAACTTGGGTCATTTCCTTTGATCAAAAGGATGAATGAGATCCTAGTTTATCCAGTTAGGTAGATTTATTTTCTTTTGAACATACCTGTTACTTTGACGTGTTTCACGCACACCGACCATTTTGAGAATTTTGTTAAACATGGTTTTGGATTTAGGATAAATGTTTTTAGTGTGACTTGGAAGTTTTTGAAAACTCGGTTTATTCCCACCGCCTTCACCTTTTGTTTGTTCCCCACTCAATTAACTTAAGACTTCAAACTACAAAAGATTACAAACTTATGTAACCTAAGGAATTATAAACTCTGATTACTAAACTCAAAACACAAACCCCCCAAGGTTTATGTTCCCCAAAGTCTTCAAATTGCCCCAACTCGAAGACCAACCTATACTACGAAATTCAGAGCAAACAAAATATAACAACCTAACAAAAACCTCAAACTAACATAATAAACTCTTCTGTTTGTTCCAGCACCTCAAAAGTCTTCAATCAGAACTCTGTCAAAACCTTGATCATGTTAAGCTTTTATCTCTCTTTCTTCGACTTTAAATCATAGACCCGAAGATCTTTGCTTTTTCAACTTTAAATCGTAGAAAGAACCATGCTCTATTTAAACACCCGAAGATCATCCCTTCTTCGACTTTAAATCAATAAACTTTTAGTTCTTCCCTTTCCTTTTATGAATTGGAAGTATTTGAAAACTAGGTTTATTCCCACCGCCTTCACCTTTTTCCTACTCCTAATCCTACTGCGTCATGTAGGATTGTGTTGAAGTAACTTGTTCCATGCAGCAAGTTATTCTAGTTTGTAATTCTTCAAAATCTACATTTACTTGATCTAACAGAAGCAAATAGCATGATTCATAGTAGATTTAAAGGAAGTGTTGGGGACTATCTATGATAACATAGAATAATGGGACGAGTTTTTAGAAGCACATTTTCAAATCGAAAATGCAGAGTGAATTAACAGTGAAAGTGCCAGCATGTCATACACCTAGGAAATGTGCAAGCCAGAAATCCTATAGCTTCAATCATCTCCCTCATTTTCATCCTCTTCGTCATACTCTTTTTCTTCACCGTACGGATTATCAAACACTAGTAAGTTCGATAGAAAAACAATGAAGCCACTCTGAAAAATGATTCCTACTTGAAATAAATAATTAATTTTCCCAATTAAAGTAGCATAGCACTTTCGGTAATGGATCGAAGTCCCATATGACTTATGAGGACAATGTATAAATGTTTACACATTTATTAACTAGCTTCATAATAGGTAAGGCACTATATTTCTTGCCTTCTCAAAGTTTATTGAGCAGATGGCCAAATCACATAACTCAAATCAACTCTGTTACAAATTTAGCAATAATTTTGTCGAAAACCATCAGCATCTTCAATAATTATCATAACATGCCTTTTCAAGAACAAGTTCTAGTTTTCAATGTCTCATGGAGTATACAATATTCATTTTGGATCTAGCATTAACATCCAAAGGTTTAACATTTATCAGCTTCCTCAGCCATTTGTGCAACCATTAGCAACCATTAGTGTGCTTCATGCATCATAAAGGACAAAAAGGGCATCCCCCTTCCTCGCCCTCAAGAAAAAGGTCTAACGAAATAACTAGAATGATCAGTGAACCTATTCTCTAATACCCTTAAGGATAGGAGAACTGTGAGCCGACTACACCCCCAAAAGAAGGGGGAACTGTGAGCTACAATGGTTTTTTCAACATAAGCATAAATCTATTAGATGCATTTATACAAGCATTGAGTCAATAAAACACAATAGAATTATGTAAGCTATTAATACCTTCCCACTGTCCCCACGGCTTCATCAAGTGAGAACAAGGAAGCCTCCCTTTCTAGCTCAAAGATCATAAGAATCTGGAAAAGAAAACAGATTATAGGAAGCTTACATGTAAGATGTTGTTGTAAGCATTCATGAACTTTCCATACTAGGCCTTCCTTGTTATAGCTTTGGCTTTACATGGTGGTTTTTTTTTCCTTTCAACAGGTAGAACTAACCTTATAAATGACCTCATTACATTAAATATGTAGATTTTGTCCCATAAAAAAAAATTAACAAATTCATCCTTCTTCTGAAAAATGAATGGTAATATTTCCACCTCCCATTAAATTAATTCACCAACCTTGTTAGTGATCCAAGTTTGCTACTTGGATCAGTAAAGATGAAGAATTAATTACAGCTGCACTCAAAGATTTTCAGTTTTCTCCTCCAGCTTTCCCTGACCTTTATTTATAACATTAAGCCATGAAGAAATCAATTTCTCAGAACTGACTATTTAAATTAAGCAATGCTAATGAACAATCATCAAAAGCTTACAGCTGAAACAACCTTCACACAAAGCCCCTACAAGAATACGAAAAAGGCACAAGGAGGCCTCTTAGGATTATTAGGATACTAGTTCCTGGATATGTGCAGGTGTATCCCATATTAATAAATAAATATATAATTTTTTTAAAATAAATTAAATAATATTAAAATATGTGATGAATAACTCAATTGTTTTTATTAAAATTAAATGCAAGATCGAAATAAGTAAGAGGTTCATCTATTTATTTTATACTCATGTTCACACACAACTCACAAGCACACAAATACAATGAGCGATGCATATAAAAGGAAAAAAATGAGAATATAGTGATAAAAAGAATATGCATGGTGAGACATAACACAAATTATAATACCTTGAAAGACATATTTTCACTATAAGATAAATTCATGATCATATAAAGTAAATTGAATTACGTATGAAGTAACAACATCAAATATTACAAAAAGATAAATGAATATGAAGAAAGTCTCCAAAAGAACTGATGTGGTGTCACCAGTTGAATTTTTATCCCCTATAGACAGGTTATAGGTTTGGTGTCATGTGGTAGTTAAAAGTTTAAGTACTCAATCAGTTAGTGTGCATTACTTTTTGTTTCTATTCTGCATCCAAAATAACGCATGAATATATTCTTGGGGTTCTATATTAAAATAAAGTTATTGACTGGTGAGCACTTCACCCATACAACAAAGTAGGTCTAACCACAATTCCTTAGAACTAGCCTTTTAATCCATGGTGACACTTTCTTATTACATAATACACCAGATGCGGAACTCCATTTCATCAGCTCTGGTCCGATATAATGTGTGACATCATCAATCTCTCCATTTCCTTTATAGACTCAAGATACTAGAAACTCATCTCTTAGATATAACATTTATCAATCTTCACTTCCACTTCAAATTCATGCATCACATCTAGGGGTGAACAAAACTGAACCAAAAATCGAGTCAAATAAGAAAAAAAATTGCTAGTCATGATTTGGTATTGGAAACAAAATCGACAATACTTGGATTGACTTGGTTTTAACTAAAAAAAAAGTCAACCTATGACAAATCATATTATTTCAAGTATGACATTTAGAATTTTGATTGATCCAATAAAGTGTATAGCCTATAGATATTAGTAATTTTAATAAAGCTCAAATTTACACTATTGTGTCCAAACGCACACGCAAGTGTATGTGGTCGTTCAAGTAATAAAGTAGCCCTTTAAGAGCTGGATGTCATACCCACAGAGACTTGAGATTAGAAGATATTTGATTTTTTCAATAACTGTAATTTAAAGAAAGTGTTTCCAGAAAGGTTGATGAATGATTCTAAATTATCTATTATTCAAAGTAAACTAAGCTAGCTAATATGATTCAATTATGAGTTGGAGTTAAGACAAAAACTTAGGAAATTCCAAGGCTCCAACCTACTTTGGATTCATGCACAATGTCTCCTTTAATGAACTTCAATTTGTTATCAAATTCAATAATGAGTTGGAGTTAAGACAATGACTTAGGAAATTCCAAGGCTCCAACCTACTTTGGATTCATGCACACTGTCTCCATTAATGAACTTCAATTGGTTATCAAATTCAATAATATGCAATCATCATGTAGCCAAAGCCCTAGAATAAGAGAATTTAGCTACTCATAATGTGATTCTAAATTTTCAAATATTCAATAATCATAAGATAAATCGGTAAAGTTAAAGAGTAGGAATGAACCCTAAAATAGAAGAAATAGTTCTCCAAGTCATCGTTCTCTAAAATCCAGAAAAAGAATCCTTAAAATGATAAAATTTGAGTCTATTTATAGTTTGGGAAAAGTCGGCAGAAAATTAGTCCCCAGATCCGTGATGCACAGGTGTTTGCGAATTCAACTTTTCTTGAACTCTTCCTCCCCACGACGCGGAGAGAATATGTATTCCTCTGTCTCAGCATCATCAATGTGGAAAATAAATAATTCCCTCTCTGCGACGCGGAGAGGGCACGAAACTAAGGTCTTCTTATTTTTGAACTTTCACTTGATCTTTTGCTACTTTATCTTTCATGGTTTTGTGCTCGGGCCCTGCTTCACTTCATGTACAACTGCTTTTGTGACTGTTTCTCTAGTTTCCCAACCTACAGTCACTAATTACATTGGTTAATCATAATGAAATAACATGACTCAAACACTATCAATAACATGAAAATTTGTCTTCAAACTTGGCTAAAATATGGGTGTTATTTGGCTCAGCGGCATATAAATATGTCCAAGATTGTACCAATAATGAACCATAGACAAAGAACAACCTAAAGAAAAGATACATGATAGTAAAATAATCTAGTCCTAAGGAAAGAAAAGCCTAAAGAATCCTAAACCTAAACAATGAAAAGGCTTAGCCAACAAAAAAACGGCTACAACAATATTTTTTTACGAGCCAAAAATTAAATTATTTAGTGATTAGAAGTATAGTTATGTCAAAAATGGAAGACACCTACAAAGGATAAAAAGGCATATGGCATTCCATTATGGTGGATAAGATATATATATCATAATTTTTTAAGCTAAATTCAATAAGCTTTTTTCAAAAACTAAATAAATTTGAGTGCAAGAGGATTAAAGATTACACTTTATAATCCACTTCTAATCGGTGAGTTGAGAAAGAAAGTTGAGAAAATTTAGAAAGAGAGCTATGACATTTTGAACATTATAATATGACCCTACTAACTCAATCAAACTAGGGTTGTAATGTACAAAAGTTCCCTTATTGTTATGATTATCTATATAAGCTGATGTAACTTACAACATGCATCTTAGAGAGGTTGTTTCTGATCGAAGCTCGACTCAAATGAAGCATTTAGATAATAATAATAATAATAATAATAATAATAATAATAATAAGGAAAAGAATAATATCAATCACAAATGATACAATAAACAATGCATATAGATAATAATAGGGAAAAGAACAATATACATCACAAATAATACAATAAACGAAGACAGAAATTTACATAGCTTCAATCATCTTCATCCTCTTCGTCGTCCTCCTCTTCTTCACCCTACGGATTATCAAGCACTAGTAAGTATGATAGAAAAACAATGCAGCCACTTTGAAAAATTTGTCTACTAGATATAAAGAATTATTTTTCCCAATTAAAGTAGCATTGCACTTCCAATAATGGATTGGACTCCTACATAAGGACAATGTATAATTGTTTACACATTAATTAACTATCTTGATAATAGGTAAGGCACTATATTGTTTCCTTCTCAAAGTTTATTGAGCATATGACCAAATCACACAACTCTAAATCAACTTTGTTATGAATTTAGCAATAATTTTGTTAAAAACCACTAGCATCTATAATAATTATAAAAACTTGCCTTTTCAGGCACATGTTTCTAGTTTTCAATGTCCCTTGGAGTATACAATATTCATTTTGGATCAAACATTAATATCCAAAGTTTAATATTTATCAACTTCCTCCGCCATTTGTGCAACCATAACTGTGCTTCATGCATCATTAAGGACAAAAAGGGCATCATGTAATGACCCTTCACGTCAATTCCATGTTAATTCCTTCTTTCTCTCTTTTAGAGTGTTCCTGTAGTGACCCCAAGTAATTTATAACTTGCTGGCACTGACTGTTTGGTCGCCTGGTCGTTTGTTTGGGTTTTATACCTGTTTTCCTGTTTTGGAGCTTTTGGACCTTGAAAAGTTGATTTCGGTCATAACCTCAGGTAAATGACCTCAGAAAGGAATTCTGACGGTTCCATCAGCTTCGGAGCAGCAAAATTAGTCTAGAAGCATGATTAGCACGAGTCTCAGGGTTTCTGGCGTGACTTTTTGGTCATTTTGCGCTTTTACCTTTGAAATTTGGTTCAAATTTGACTTCGGTCAACATTCTTGGTAAACACGCTCAGATGTGAATAATGCCAACACGGTTAGTTTTGGAATGCAGAGTTTGGTCTAAAATAACCCTTTGAGCGCTTCCCGAGGCTTCTGATCTGATTTTGAGGCCCTTGGTTGAAGTTGGCTAAAATGGTGCTTGGGGTGTGGAACCCACCTTTTGTCAACATGACCTCGTATGGAAATTCTGACTCTTCCATTGAATTTGGAACATCGAATTAGATGGGGTAGCATATCTCATTTGCATTTACGGGGTTCCAAACAAATCCCGAGCACCCCGTCAAAGTTTTCGAAATGCCCAAACTCAGCTAGTGTGCAACTGATGTTGCAGACCCATTTCTTTTCCGCATTCATGGAGTTGAATCTGCATTAATGGAGGTGTGAGATCTTCTTCTCCGTGTTCACGGAGGTCAGCGACGTCTGGGGAGCCTTCTATCTGCGTTCGTGGACCCTTAGCAGCGTTTGCGGAGGTGCAGCTATTAGTACTCAATGTTCGTGGGCCCCTAGCCATGTTCGTGGAGCTGTGACTACTCTCCCTCTGCGTTCACTGGCCCTTGGCCGCATTCGCGGAGGTCAGCGGTGCCGACAATATATAAGGGTAGCCGGGTTGTAGTTGGAGGAAAGCTTTGGAAATTCATATCTTTTTCATTTTAAGTCAGTTTTTGGTGATTCAAAGTCTCAGGTGTTTGGATTCTCATTGGCTGCATAGATTAGTGTTTAGATAGCGTTGGGTAGACCTCGATTTCCATGAATTTGAGAAGTAAGTTGCTACCGTAAGCTCATTCTGTAAAGTTTTGCATCTTTGGTTTGTTGTTGTTTAGAGCTGATTCGAGCCCCGAGGGGTCTCCCATTTTGGAGCACAAGCTCGGGCGAGGGATTAGGACATCTTCACAGAGTCAATTTTAAAAATTCCAGAGCAGATCCCATGATTCCCAATTTTGACTCTGAAATTGGTCTGTCTCTAATTTTGATGATTTTAGTGTCTAAACGACTGTGCTAATGCTGTGATTCTATTTTTGATAGTGTGGCATCAATCCGAGGTCGTTCAGAAGGGGAAGACTCCGGTAGAGTGATTTGGAGCACGCGCGGTCGACCTTCAGGTAGGCTACGGCTTCCCTTCCTTTAGATTGAGCCTGATTGTTTAATTGCATGCGGATTTGTGTGTATCTGGGCAGGGTAGCTAGTATATCTTCTCTTCTTCTCAGAAACCATGCTTTAGGGTCAATTTTCGGGTTATTTTTGGCGTTAGTACCATGTTATCGGAGGGGTTGCTTATATGTGATTGTGTGAATTATCTGTTGGGCTGTTTATATGTTGCTACATACGGAATTTTTGGTTGGCTGCTTATTGTTTTGAAGTTTATCTTTGGCCTTAGTTTAGGATATATTAGTGTTGACTTAGACTCATGGACCTGGCTGTCTTTGGTATGTATTCGACGTCGATTCGGATGGACTAGGTCCTTGTAGACCGGCATAGCAGACTTAGGTCTGATAGTTGAATTTAGTTTTGGCTTTGTAGTGTTATGATCCTTTTGTCTCTTCTCCCCATTTTCTGTAATGCCGATGCGTTATCAGAGGTGTGGTATCTTCCTGGTTGGATGCTTCGAGATCAGTTCTATGGTGTTATAGTTGGTAGTGGACGTCGGTTCATAATGTTTGGGAAGTTGAGATTCTCTTCGGAGTTGGTTTACCTTATACGCTCCGTCTGCTGGGACAGGGCCCCAGGAGCATTAGCTGACTCACTTGCCTGGCTGGATAAGGGCCCCCGGAGTGTTAGTCGGCTAGGCAATTAGACATAAGTTGGCTAAGGTTCTCTTCGGAGTTGGCATGCACCGCGCACTCGTCTGGCTGAGACAGGGCCCCCAGAGTGATAGTTAGCTTACCTGTCTAGCTGGGACAGGGCCCCCGGGGTGAGCAGGTCGAGCGGTTGGTAATCCATTTCTTGAAGGGGTCGTCGTACCCCCTGATAGTACTCGTCTGGCTGGGTAAGGGCTCCAAGAGTGAATAGCGGATTAGGTGAGTTGTCTCGGAAGCTGGACTTGTTAGCTCGGTTGGAGATGACTGGTTGTCTTGGTTCAGAGTTAGTTTCCTTTGTTTCCATAGATCTAGCTATTCTGTGTAGTTATCAGGCTTATGGGGGTCCGTTTACGTTTTATTTAAACTTGCGCACGAGTGTACTTTCTGGGCTTATGGGGGTCGAGTTAGGTTTAGTTTACATGTACTTAGTTTTGCTATCGGTGCACTCTTGTGTTCCTTTTCCTTTTCACTTGACCTCTGTAATTGTAGATTCTATCTCTTCTGTATATTTTTACCTTTCTTGCTCAGTCGGCCTATGATGCCTACTGGGTGCCTGTTGTTTGCTACTCATGCTTCACTCTACATTTGTTTTTCGTGATGTAGGTTTGAGCACCAGCTATCAGGATTGAGTTCGAGCCTGTTGCAGTCTGTTCCGAAGACAAGGATGAGCACATAGCGTTCTGAGATTACCTACCTCCTTTTGTACTTATGTTATGGCTTGTCTTTCCTTTTTGAGATAATCTTGTTTTGGTGGTCCACTTTTGGGACTTGTACTTATTTTGTAGCAGCTCTGTACATGTGACTTCTAGGTTCTTGGAGGTATCGTTATTATATATAGATGGTTTCGCTTCCACTTTGCCTTTATATGCTCCTTTGCTTATGCTTCCACGTAGTTGAGGTTTGTTTCCACCCTCAGTCCCATTACTAATAAGTTCTGAGATAAGGTTCGGCTTGCCTACTGGTGGGTTGGTAGGCGCCATCATTACTCGAGGAATAGGGTCGTGACAAGTTGGTATCACAGCCCCAGGTTTGCTGGTCTCATTTGTAAAGAGCTAACATCTACTAGACTCCTGCAGATCGGCGCGGAGATGTCAGTGACTTACCTTCGGGATGCTACAGGATTTTCTTAGGAGGTTTTCATGTCTTGCATAATTTTCGTGCGTTGTTGTCTGATTGGTTTCTTGGAAGCTTACTTGTTTCATTCTATCGCAGGATGGCTCGTACACACAGCAAAGGTCAACCCCAAGGTCGAGGTGGTGCTGCAGCACTAGTCCGCGATAGAGCGAGGACTCAAGAGCCAGAGGCAGAGCCTCAGATTCAGCAGATTCCTCCTCTGCCGATAGGGCCAGGACTAGCCCAGCCACTACCCGCACTAGCTGCCGCCCCTGATCTTCAAGCGATGCTTTTGTAGATTCTAGCTGTGATAAGGGGTATTTAGCAGCAGCAGGCCCCAGCTCCAGATCCACCTCCAGCACTGCAGGGTCAGCCAGCCCCAGTGACTCCAGATATTATTCAACAGGGTCAGCCTGCAGCAGTGGCCCCAGAGGTTTAACAGCCGCCAGTACCGACCACCATTGAGCCGGATGTCTTAGATGGGGTCATGCCTCTTTGCGAGCAGAAGATGCTCGAGGTGTTTCTAAGGTATTCACCGCCGAGGTTTTCTGGGGCAGTTGGCGAGAACGCCCATGAGTTCATTACTTCCTACCGAGAGCGACTGCAGGCTCTGGATTAGTGGAGTCAAGAGGAGCCGACTTCAATGATTATCTATTAGATAGGTCGGCTAGGTAGTGGTGGAATTCTTTTATGGAGACCAGGCCAGCTGGGTCCCCATCGGTGATGTGGACAGAGTTTTTTGAGGCCTTTATGGCTAGGTTCAACCCACGAAGTGTTAGAGATCATCTTCACGATGAGTTCTTGAGGTTAGAGAAAGGCTCTATTATGGTATCTGAGTACAAGGCTAGATTTCATAATCTATCCTATCATGCCACGATGATCTTGCCCACAGAGGAGGAGAGATTTCAATGCTTTGTTAGGGGCTTGAGGTTGCTGCTGCGTATTGAGTCGCAGTCTATGGTTTCAGTACGCCGTTCTTTTCTGGATGTTGTGGATCATGCCCGCACGCTTGAGCAGCTAAGCCGCAAGGCCCAATGGGGCACTGGCAAGAGGGACAGACAGGATGATAGAGCTAGTAGGCCCCGTTCTAAGCCCAAGGTTACTCGGGACCAGGGCCATCAGAGGTTTTAGTCAGGTCAGCCTAGTCGCCCATTTCAGGCATCATTGCAGATATCATAGGGTGACCAGCACTGTCAGGGTGGTTATAATGTCAGTCTGAGTCAGGGCCGAGGTGGTTTTCAGACAGGTTCCTCAGGTCGGGGTGGCCGACCTCCAGTTCTGAGTAGGTCTTCTCAAGGTTGCTTTACGTGTGGAGAGCTTGGTCATTGGGATTGGGAGTGCCCTATCTTCAGATCATCTTTACCAGCTCCTGAGGCAGCAAGACCGGTTTCAGTAGTAGCACCTCAGCTAGAGGAGGAGGTCAGCAGCAGGGTGCGCGGGGAGGTCCCCGGGGAGGCAGGACAGGTGGCAGGATGGCTGCATGGGATAGAGGCTCCCAGGGCCATTTCTATGCAGCTCCAGTCGGAGTAGAGGCCAAGGCGTCTGATGATGTGATTAGAGGTACGGTTTTCTTATGCAATCAGTCCGCTTCAGCTTTATTTGACC
>JAGDQO010003062.1:0-27424 GCA_018342035.1 Solanum appendiculatum | reverse complement strand
AATACGTAACTCTAAATAACAATTGTCTATCAAATTATGTCAATGAACGGTATGAGATTGAGTGTGTTATAAAATTGTAAATCTTAATTATGACATAAGAATAAGTTGTTATTGACAATAACAACTAGTGGTGGATCTAACATTTTAAGGTCGTGGGTGCTCTCTTAGCTATAGTAGCAGTGACAAAAGTTTCCCTATGAGACTTCAAAATATAAAATGTAAACAAACAAAGAAGCCAAAGAGTAGTGTTCAATACTATATATATATATATGTGTATATATATATATATATATATTTGTCTTAAGGCTAAATACCTAGATAGCCCTTAAAGTTGACACATTTTTTAAGATTGACACTCAAACTTAGTTAGTGATGAGACAAACACCTAAACTTAATTGGTAGAAGTGCATCTTTCTAACGATCATGTATATAAGTTCAGATGAGTGAAATACAGTTGCTTATGATGTAACCGTCAATACTGTTTTATAGAACACACGAGTTGTAGATCGATCGAAAGGATTCCAAATTTGCAGGTTTGATCATACATGAATGGATTCTTTAAAGTCGTCACTATTAGTAATGTTTTAGCCTAAGCCGTAATCCAGAGGTATGACTTTCAGGGGTGGAGCTACGGTTATTCTAGAAATTAGGTTATATATAGGCCAAATCTTACTTTATGTTGATATATTTAGCATTTTCAATGCCCTCAAAAACAATAATGAGTAATAGCTTAGTGGCAAAGATGTGCCCAACATGTACATGATGCCCATGTTCAGATCCTTACATCTACATTTTGTTTAATGTGGTCTGTGATAAAATATTTAATTAATAAAAAAATGAGATACTTTGATGTAGGTATAGCAGTAGCTTAGTTGCAGTAGAGCAAAAATCTGTTTCCTACTCAGGTTCAATTTCCCATGGCCACATTTTTTTTCTATTTTTGCTTTACATTTGGCACCCTTCATGAATTTTCTGATTTTGGCTTTACTTTGGACAACCTTCGCGGATTTTCTGGCTACGTCACTGACGACTTTATAAGATGATCAGTCACATTCAGTACATAGGCAGAGTTTGACAGAGAATCGCTAATGGGAGTTACATATTAAGGGTAAAACGTTACTCATAGTAATAAATTTCTCTTTAATGTCGTCAACAATCAACTTTTTTCCATTTTTTAATAAAATAATACCCAATACATTATTGTGAAATATGTTTATTCTAGTTATTAAAATTAACAAAAAAAAAGTATTATTCTTATAATTGATATAAATAATGACTTACTTTGGTCAAAATTTTAATAGTGCAGAATTTCTCTTGGTTAAGACGGGTCAAAAGTTGTAATAAATTTTGCAGCAGTTTCACAAAGTACAGCTTGAACATAATTTTCTATTGAGAAGGCTTGCCGTTAATTTTGAGTCCTGATAAGTGAAATTTTCAAAGGCAAAACTCCCCATCCCCCTCTTGCTATTTCCCACTTCTCTTAACACATCACACATCATTAGCTCTCCTCCTCCTCCTCAGGCGCATCATTAGCACACCTATTCGGCCATCCTCTCTTCACAGGTCATCGAGTATTATTCTCTCTTCTCCTCTCTTTCTTTTCTTATTTCCTCTTAAGTTTTTCTAGTCTTGTTCAATGAATTGAGATGTAATTATGATTAAACTATAATTATCATTGTTGGAGGGTTATTAACTTACCCAAAGCCTACCAAAAGCTATGTCAAAATTGTGCACGTACCTTGCTCGACAAATTGTCTGAAGGAAAATTAATTCACTGTTGAAGTGTGGGTGATCGAGAGGCAATAGGAGATGCATATAAGTATATTTTGGTGTGTGGTTTGAATGTGAGAGGGACATTTTTGTGGGGTTCTAGCCCCATTTCCCATTGGTAAAGTCCCACTTTGCTGCAAATTGATGCAAATCTCTACAACCATAAGATTCCCATTTTTTTTCAAACTAAATCTCACGAAGAAACCTACCAAAGTGTGAAATGATTGTTCTTTCTTGATGTCACTGATGACATCGTAGGTGAAATGTTTTTCTATAAATAGAGTAGCCTTGCTCATTTGTAAGAACACACCAAGATAGAGAGAAAAATCATTTTTAGAGCAAAGTGAGGTATATCATAGACTATACAAGAAAATAGTCTGTAAAGAAAATTAGAGTGTGAGCGATATTTTAGTAAGGTGATAAATCAAAAGAGTGTTATTCCTTTTGAGTGTGTAGTAGTCACTTTGAGTGTTGTACTCGTGATTACATAGTGTAAAAATTCCTTGCTATAGTAATATTAGTTGCTCCTCTTAGCCCGTGGTTTTTCCCCTTATTTAGAAGGGTTTCCACATAAAATTCTTGGTGTCATTATTTTCCCATTTTATTTCCATTATTTTGATCAATGTATTTTTGTGTCAGTCCGCGTTTTCCCAACAAACTGGTATCAGAGCCAAGGTTTTATTTGAGAATGCTCTGTGGTTGGAGCACAGTCTGAACTTCCACACCAGAAAATATTTACTTTGGTTTGCAATAGCAATATTTTTTTTGGGGAAAATGATGGAAGCCAACACAAGTAGAATGGTTACTTATAATGGTGTTAATTATGCCATTTGGAAGGGAAAAATGGAAGAGCTGCTTTATATCAAGAATTTTTATAAACCACTCTTTACCACTATAAAGCCTGATAATAAAACAGATGAAGAGAGGAATCTGTTGCACAGACCGGTTTGTGGATTCATTAGGCTATGGGTTGACGATAATGTGTTGAACCATATTTCTGGGGAGACACATGTTCGAACCCTATGGGAGAATCTTGAAAGTTTGTATGCTCGGAAGACTAGCAACAACAAAAGCTTCTTAATGAAGCTGATGTTGAGTTTAAAGTATCCTGATGGTTCTCTGATGACAGATCATCTGAATAATATTCAGTGTATCATGAACAAATTATTTGCTCTGGGCATCAAGTTTGATGAAGAAATTCAAGGCTTGCTTCTACTTGGTTCCCTACCAGACTCTAGGGAAACATTTAAAACTTCATTGTCAAATTTTGCTCTGGATGGTGTGATATCTATGGATTCCACCATGAGTAGTGTCTTGAATGAATAGATGAGAAGAAAATCTCAAGATTCTTCATTGTCGAATGTCCTAATAACTGGCTCCAGGGGAAGAAAAAAAACTCGTGGTTCTCAAAATAGAGAATATACCAGGAGCAAATCCAGAGGCAGACTTCAAGATATTGAGTGCTATCATTGTGGCATGAAAGGGAAAACAAAGAAGTTTTGCTGAAAGTTGAAGAGGTAGAACAAAGGCAAAGAGGAAAATAAGAAGATGGCAATGAAAATTGCCTAGCCACCGTAACCACCGAAGATCTTGTTACCGTCCTTGATGCTGATGTAATAAATATTGCTTGTGATGTGTCAAGCTAGGTTGTGGACACTAGTGCCGCATCTCATGTGACATCAAGGAAATAGTTTTTCTCTTCCTGTACTCCAGGTGATTTTGGAACCTTGAGTATGGGTTATGAGGTTGTATCAAGGGTGGTTGGTATTGGTACAATTTGTTTAGAAACTAGTGTTGGGACTAAACTAGTTTTGAACAATGTAAAATATGCACCTGATGTTCGTTTGCACCTAATTTTTGTTGGTGTTAGGATGATGAAGGATATGTTAGTACCAACAGTGATGGAAATCGGAAACTCATTAAGGGTTCCTTAGTTGAGGCGCGTGGTAACAAACGTCGTGGTCTACTATGGCTTCTTCTTGTGTTGATATGGTGAACGCAGTTGAGAGCGATAGCTCTTCAATGTTATGTCACAAGAGGCTTAGCCACATCAGTGAAAAAGGACTTAATTTTCTAGCTAAGAAGAAATTAATGCCAGATTTCCAAAGTGCTAAATTAGAAAAGTGTGAGCACTGCTTCACAGGAAAACAAAATAGAGTTTCCTTTAAGTCTAACCCTCTTTTAAGGAAGATCGAGTTGCTTGAGTTGGTGCACTCTGATTTATGTGGTCCAATGAAGACAAGGACATTGGGTAGTGCACTCTACTTTGTCACCTTTATTGATGATTGCTCGAGAAAACTTTGGGTCTATGTCTTGAAGACTGAAGACCAAATGTTAGGTGTCTTTAATCAGTTTTAGGCTTCAGTTGAAAGAGAAATTAGAAAGGAACTGAAATGTATTCCTACTAACAACAATGGTGAATATTATGGACCGTTTGACGAATACTGCATGCATCAAGGTATTAGACACCAGAAGACTCCTCAGCTTAATGGTTTGGCTGAGAGAATGAACAGGACCTTGATGGAAAGAGTTAGATGTTTGCTTTCTGAAGCAAAGTTGCCGAACTCATTTTGGGGTTAGGCTTTATTGACCGCTGCACATGTTATTAATCTGTCTCCTACTGTTGCTTTGCAAAGTGATGTTCCAAATAGAGTTTGCTATGGAAAAGATGTTTCCTATGACCATTTGAGAGTATTTGGTTGCAAAGCTTCTGTACATATGCCGAAAGATGAGAGGTAAAAGTTAGATGCCAAGAAAAGGCAGTGCATTTTCATTGGATATGGCCTTGATGAATTTTGTTACAGGCTATATGATCCAATTGAGAGGTGTGAGAAGCCGTGATATTGTTTTCATGGAGAATCAAACCATTGAAGATATTGACAAAGCGGAGAAGCTAGAATCTTCATTTTTATGGCATAGTTCATCTTGATGAAGTTTCTCACACAAGTGTGCATGATGTTGTTGGGCTTGATGACCAGGGTGACGCCCAAAATCATGTCTCAGATCAACACATTGATGTTGATAATAACAATGATGTTGTTATTGATGATCCTTCTGCTCATGAAGTTGTGGACGAATCAAATATTCTTCTTAGGAGGTCCACAAGAAATCTGGTTCCTACCTATCGTTATTCACCCAATGAGTATGTGTTACTCACTAATGGGAGAGAACCTGAATGTTATGAGGAGGCTACGGAAGATGAGCACTGGGATCAATGGATTGAAGCCATGCAAGATGAGATGAAGTCTCTGCATGAGAACCACATTTATGAGTTGGTGAAATTGCCTAAAGACATGAGAGCTTTGAAGAACAAGTGGGTGTTCAAAGTTAAAGTTGAAGAACACATCTTGAAGCCTATATACAAAGATAGATTGGTTGTTAAGGGATTTGGTCAAAGGATGGGTATTGACTTTGATGAAATATTTTCTCCTGTCGTGAAAATGTCCACAATATGTACAGTTCTAGGTATGGCTGCTAGTCTTAGTTTAGAGATTGAGTATATTGATGTGAAGACGGATTTCCTTCATGGTGACCTAGAATAAGAGATTTATATGGAACAATCTGAGGGCTTCAAAGTAAATGGTAAAGAAAATTTTGTGTGCAAACTCAGGAAGAGTCTCTATGGCCTAAAGCAAGCTCCTAGACAGTGGTCCAAGAAGTTTGAATCTGTCATAGGGGAGAAAGGCTATATGAAGAATTCCTCAGATCATTGTGTATTTGTACAAAAAATTTCTAATGATGATTTCATCATCCTCTTGCTGTATGTGGATGATACGTTGATTGCGGGAAATAATACTTCAAAGATTAACTAGTTATAGAAAGAGTTGTGTAGGTCTTTTTCTATGAAAGACTTTGGTCATGCCAAGAAAATTTTGGGCATGAGAATTACTCATCTTAGAGATGAAAGGAAGATTCACTTGTCACAGAAAAAGTACATTGAACGTGTACTGGAGCGCTTCAATATGAAGAGTGCTAAGCTTGTTACCACACCTCTTGCTAGTCATATGAAGTTGAGCAAGAAGATGTGTCCTCCACTAGGGAGGAAAAAGAGAGCATGGCAAAAGTTCTGTATTCCTCCGTCGTCGAAAGTCTAATGTATGCAATGGTATGCACTAGACCTGATATTGCTCATGTAGTTGGTGTCGTCAACAAGTTTCTCAACAATCTCAGAAAAGAGATTGGGAAGCTGGGAAGTGGATACTCAGATATTTTTAGAGGAAGATCAGATGAATGCTTGTGTTTTGGAGCATCACATCCAATCTTGAAGGGCTATACAAATGCTGATATGGCAGGTTACCTTGATAACAGAAAATCCACTACTGGATATTTGTTTACTTTTTAAAGGGGAGTTTATATTATGGCAGTCGAAGTTGTAGAAGTGTGTCGCACTGTCTACAACTGAAGCTGAGTATATTGCGGCTACTGAAGATGGCCAAGAGATGATATGGCTCCAGCGATTTCTTTAAGAACTTTGGTTGATGCAGATTGAGTTTGTTGTCTATTCTAACAGTCAGAGTGCAATAGAATTAAGCAAGAACTCCATGTACCATGCAAGAACAAAACACATTGACGTCAGATATAATTGGATTCGTGAGCAAGGGGAGAGTGAATCATTTCACTTCAAAAAGATCCACACAAGTGAAAATCCTACAGATATGATGACGAAGATGATTCTGAAAGATAAGTTCGAGTTATGCAAAGAACTTGTGGGTATGTTCTCTCTCTAAAAAGATGAAGATACTTCCTTCAGGTGAATGGGTCTGGAGGGGGAGATTTGTGGGGTTCCAGCCCCATTTCCCACTTGTAAAGTCCCACTTTGCTGCAAATTTATGCAAATCTCTACAACCATAAGATCACCATTTTTTTCCAAACTAAATCTCACCAAGAAACCTATCAAAGTTTGAAATAATGGTTCTTTCATGATGTCACTAATGACATCGTAGGTGAAATTCTTTTTTATAAATAGAGTAGCCTTGCTCATTTGTAAGAACACACCCAGATAGAGAGAAAAATCATTTTGAGAGCAAAGTGAGGTATACTATAGACTATACAAAAAAATAGTCTGTGAAGAAAAATAGAGTGTGAGCGATATTTCATTAAGGTGGTAAATTAAAAGAGTGTTATTCCTTTTGAGTGTGTAGTAGTAACTTTGAGTGTTGTACTCGTGACGACACAGTGTAAGAATTCCTTGCTATAGTAATATCAGTTACTTCTCTTGGCCCGTGGTTTTTTCCCTTATTTAGAAGGGTTTTCACGTAAAATTCTTGGTGTCATTATTTTCTCATTTTATTTCCATTATTTTGATCATATATATTTTTGTGTCAGTTCACGTTTTTCCAATCATTTTGCCTAATTCCATAAAAATGGCATAATGTGTAAATGGTCTAATTTGGAGAGTAACTGATTCACTGTGGTATTCTTAAATGAATATCTCTATAATTGGACAATTTTGATTAATTGCTTGTTAAATAGTGCTCTTGAAACAAACTGAAAATAGACAACTTTGTTCAATAGAACTGATTGTTTATATTGAACACTAAGCTAAAATTTCTAAGTAATTATTAATGATAGTAGGTAAATTCAACAGAAGAAAAGAAGAAAGAAGACAAGAACTAAACCTATACATAATTGGATAAGGATATCACAGATAGCTGAGAGAAAGAACAATGTTCACATCTCAACATGCATAAATATTATTTTTTCTAACCAGTGGACCTTTTTAAACAATTACTAATTTGGCCTGGATGCCAAATAAAGCTCTCTGACATTTCAGTCAACCAAATAGTCCCAATTGAATCAAGCTCATTCACACTTTTTAGCTCATATGCCCTTCATGAATTCAGCAAAGTTCACATCAATATTCCTATCCTCAAAAAGAACCTCGATATCAATTTGAGACGTGGAACTTACATTGCTTCTTCTGTAACACCTCGAATTCGTGAAGGAAAGAATGTCAGTTTGCTGGGAATTTCTGGTGCCAATACCATCGGAGCCACCTACGGCCCGTGGATTGACCTACATACCCTAGGTCATGCCCGTGGTTGGCTAGTCCAGGTCCCTTAAAAATGTTAAAGCCTTAGTACTTTTATACTATTCTCTAGGACGGACCGTCGATCCATATACGAACCATAGGTAGGTCCCATAGGTGAGACCCATACTTGGTTAATTTTTTAGGGCCAAGAATTTGATCTACGACAATTATGTATGGGCCGTAGGTCAACCCACGAACCGTACATGGGGTCCATCGTTTAAGGTCCAAGATTGGAAGTCTCTGAATCTATCTACGGTAGGATAGGATGGTCCGTAGGTTGACTTATGGACGGTAGGTCCAACCGTAGATAGGGGTCTGACAGTTATTTTTAAAAGGGGCTTTTGGTCTTTTCACCCATTGACTTAATTATCAACTAAGGTGAGTTCCTAATTATTCCTAACACTATATAAGCCTTCTTAATTCTAAAATTTACCCTTTCCAATCACTTTGCAAATTTCTCCAAACTCTTCTCTATCAAATATTTCTCTCTCTAGAAGTTAGAAGAAGAAGAAGAAGAGGACAAGCTAGGGTTCAAGAAATAGCGCTTTCCTTCATCAATTTCTTCAGGAATTGGAACTCTAAGGTATGATAGTCTTCATCCATGGAGCCCTTTCCTCTATGGAATCCCTAAAATCTCAAATTTTCAAGTTAGAAATTCCCAATTGAATTAAGGGTTTTCTTCCATGTCATGGGTTCTTTACAAAGTTGTTTCAATTGATTGTTTTATGAAATTTGAAGTATAAATTTAGTTGAATTTCATGAATTTAGATGAATCCCCATGAACCCAGGCCAATTCCCCCAATTTCGAAATCTATGGTTTGTTGGTGGGTTGAATTATAAAGTGATGAATGTTATTAAATCTCTATGAATCCATGCATGAATTATGATTTCTAAATTAAGGTTCTCATGGTGAGATTATGAATGACCTAAGGATGGTTGTATGGAAGTAAACATGTTCAATCAAAAACTATGGTTTTCCTCTATTATGTGGGTTCCTTCAAATATGGTCAAAATGCCTTGTTTATAGTTTTGTAAGCATGAGTTTGCATTGAATTACATTATTTAAGAAGAATTCTCATGAACCTTTGTGAACCCTATGATTTGTAAGTTATGAGCATGATGAACTATGTAATGATGAAGTTTATGAAATCATGCATGTCTCTTATTAAGCTAATGATGAATTAAGGGTGGTTTGAGATTGAAGCATCAAAGTTTATGATATGTTGATATTGTTGTTGAGTTGAGAAAGAAATTCTCATATATTACTAAACCCATGAATATGAAAGGTTTTCTCACATGTAATGATTCATAACTTGTTGAAAGGTTTGCTCAACTAAATTTGAATCAATGATTAAGGAGCTATTTTAATGAAGCGACAAGAGGCGATCACCCATGTTCCCTAATGTAGACAAGAGGTGACTACCCATATCTATTTATGATAATTTAACTTTATCTAATCCATGGGAATTATGCTTAGCACCGAGTGGGAAAGTGGCGATTACCCATGTCTTGTAAACTATGTGCCACCATAGGATGATGGTCTATGATAGACATTAGCTAGTGGATCCACGTAAGCTATATGTTAAGTAAATGGTCCTACCTTTGCAAGTAGGATGGTCCTATCGGTGTGGAGTTAGACACCGGATTCCATTATGAAAGCTCACATGGTCTTACATGTCGGTTAAGGCTACTTCCCACAAACAATGAACTAAAGTGCTTTTAAGATATTTCACAAGTGATGCAAAGATGTTTAGCTTGCTTTGACCATGATTTATGACTTATGTTTCTAACCTTTTCATGTTTTAGCTTGGTCATTGCATGTTATGAAAATGTCCTTTTAGCATGTTTAAATGATTCTTTGCATTGCTATCATGCTTGGTACTTGATTGTACTAACGCATACTCTTGCCTACATTGACTTGTTAATGTAGGGCTTGGCGATGCTCCATCTATTCATGGCTAGAGCTTAGTAGAAGGATTATTCAAGGCTTGGTGAGTCCTTATCCATTCGAGGACATAGCCTTGTTGTTCTTACTTTTATGTTCTTCATTTTGACATTGTATTGGGTTACGTCCCAAATGTCATTTCTCATTCTTATGCTAGATTGGCTTTGAGACATTTGATGTAGACTTCCGCTATTTTCTTAAAAGCTTTGGTATGAAAATTATCTTTTGAACTCTTTATTCCCTATGATCTTGTAAGTATGTATGCCTAGTGACTTGTCTGAGGCCCTCTGGGGTCTTGTACGCCATGTCACGTCTAGGGGGTACCTTGGGTCGTGACAAACTTTGTATTTTGAGCGCAAGTCTTTAGAGTGATCCTAGGATGTCTCATAAGCCAATTCGAGTAGAGTCTTGTTCATGAGTGTGAAGCGCGCCACATTTATGAATGAGAGGCTATAAGATGTTTAGGAAACTCCACTTCTTTCATTACTCCTAAGTCGTGCGATAGAGTGTAACTCTATATGTGTCTCTCCTAATCCGTATCCTACGCATTTCAGGATATGCCTACCCGAAGATCTTATGCTAGAAGAAATACGGGAGAGAATGTGGATCAACAAGCTCCTCCTTAATCTCCTCAAGTTTTGGCCGACCCTTTCACCGAACAAGTGACTAATGCGGACTTTAGGGTTGCTTTTCAAGTGTTGGCCCAAGCCATGATGGCTCAAGTCAATAGAGAGATTTTGGCTGTCGTAAATCAAAGTGTGGGTACGGTGGCATCGAGGGTGAGGGATTTCACTAGAATGAACCCTCCAAAATTTCATGGTTCTAAGGTTGAGGAAGATCCTCAAGAGTTCATCGATGAGGTGTACAAGGGTCTAATGAGCATGGGTGTGAAGCCGAAGGAAAAGGCGGAGTTGTCCGCTTATCAACTTAATGGTGTTGCTCAAGTTTGATTCAACCAATGGAAGGAAGGGAGGGCGGTTAATGAGGGTCCTCTTGATTGGGAGAAATTCAAGGTTGCTTTCCTTGATAGGTTCTTTCCCCTTGAGATGAGAGAGGCAAGGGTGCTTAAATTCATTAATCTTCGTCAAGGAAGCATGAGTGTGAAAGAGTATGATTTGAGGTTCACACAATTGTTTCAATTTTGACAAAGGTTTTTCGGTCAAGGTTCCTCCAATGCTCCTCCTAAGTTCAACAAAGATAGGGTGCCTAACCCTAAGCCTCATGGAGAAAATGGTGGTGGATTCTCTTCAACTACTTGTGCTAAGTATGGGAAAAAGCATGAGGGTAAATGTCTAGCCGGTTCTAATGCATGCTTTAGTTGTGGCAAGATGGATCACAAGATAAGGGGTTGTCCCTTAGCGGCTAAAAATGAAGGAGATAATCGTCGATGAACTCAACCTCAAAATCCGTCGGGTTCTAGTGGAAATCATAGGCAAAACCGATTTCATGCACTTCAAGCTCGCCATGAGCAAGAGGGTTCACCCGATGTGGTTGCGGGTATGTTTAAAGTATTTCACTTTGATGTTTATGCTTTGCTTGATCCTGGTGCTACCTTGTCTTTTGTGACTCCATATGTGGCTATGAGATTTGATGTTGTTCCAGATGTGTTGTTAGATCTTTTTCACGTCTCTACTCTGATTGATGTATCCATTGTGGCTAGGAAAGTCTATAGAAATTTTCCCGTCTCCATATCCCATAGAGTCACTCATGTTGATCTTGTAGAGCTTGATATGTTATATTTTGATGTTATTCTTGGGATGGATTGGTTGCATTCTTGTTACGCTTCTATTGATTGTAGGACCCGAATGGTCAAGTTTCAATTTCCGAATGAGCCTATCCTAGATTGGAAGGGGGGAATTTCTATGTTTAGAGGTCAATGTGTTTCTTGTCTTAAAGCTAGAAAGATGAGTTCTAAGGGGTGCATATACCATCTTGTTAGGGTGAGGGATGTGGATTCTGAAACCCCTACTCTTGAGTCGATTCCTGTTATTAATGAGTTTTTGGAAGTATTTCCGGATGATCTACACGGTGTTCCTCCTGAAAGGGAAATAAATTTTTGTATTGATCTCCTTCCCGATAAGCAACCTATCTCTATTCCTCCTTATTGAAATGCTCCGACAGAACTTAAGGAGTTAAAGGAGGAACTGAAAAATTAGTTGGATAAGGGTTGCATCCGACCAAGTATCTCTTAATGGGGTACTCCAGTTTTGTTTGTTAGAAAGAAGGATAGTTCACTTCGTATGTGCATTGACTACTGACAATTGAACAAGGTTACTATTAAGAATAAGTATCCTCTTCCAAGGATATATGACTTGTTTGATCAACTCAAAGGTGCACGTTACTTCTCTAAGATCGACCTTCGTTCGGGTTATCACCAGTTGAGGGTGAAAGAAGATGATCTTTCGAAAATAGCTTTCTGGACTAGATATGGCCATTATGAATTTCAAGTGATGTCATTTGGGTTGACAAATACCCCGACCGCATTTATAGATTTGATGAATAGGGTGTTTAGGCAATATCTTGATATGTTTGTGATTGTGTATATAGATGATATTTTGATTTACTCAAGGAGTGAGGAAAAGCATGCCGATCATTTGAGGATTGTATTGCAAGTCCTCAAGGACCAACAACTTTTTGTGAAGTTTAGTAAATGTGAGTTTTGGCAATGGTCCGTGGCTTTTTTTGGTCACATTGTCTCCGATAAAGGTATTGAGGTAGATTCTAAGAAGACGGATGCTGTTAAGAATTGGCCTAGATCTCAATCACATTCGGATATTCGTAGTTTCTTGGGTTTAGCCGGCTATTATAGGAGACTCATTGAAGGGTTCTATTCGATAGCTTCTACATTGACGGCTTTGACTAAAAAGAAGGTTAAGTTCGCATGGTCCGAAGCATGTGAGAAGAGTTTCCAATAGTTGAAAGATAGACTCACTTCAGCTCCGGTGTTGACCTTACCGTAAGGGTCCGATGGGTTTGTGGTTTATTTTTATGCCTCGAGAATTTGGCTAGGATGTGTTCTTATGCAAAATGGAAAAGTCATTGCTTATACTTTAAGGCAACTTAAGATTCATGAAAAGAACTATCCTACCCATGACTTAGAACTAGCGGCGGTTGTGTTTGCTTTAAAGATATGGCGGCATTATATGTATGGTGTGCATGTTGATGTCTTTACCCACCATAAGAGTTTGCAATATGTGTTTAAATAAAAACATCTAAATCTTCGCCAAAGAAGGTGGTTTGAGTTGTTAAAGGACTATGACATGAGTGTCCTCTATCATCCCGGTAAGGCTAATGTGGTGGCGGATGCTCTTAGTCTGTTCTCTATGGGTAGTGTTGCTCATGTTGAGGATGGTAAGAAAGAGTTGATCCACGATGTTCATAGTTTGGCCCGATTGGGTGTTCAGTTGATCTATTCCACTAAAGTTAGTGTTATAGTTCACAATGGTTTCGAATCATCTTTTGTGCATGATGTAAAGGCCAAACAAGATCTTGATCCTAATTTGGTTTAATTGAAGGAAGCGATGCTCAAAAAGTCCGTTGAGGCTTTCTCCCAAAGGGAAGATGGCGTGCTTCGATATCAAGGTCGTTTGTGTGTTCCCAATGCAGATGACCTAAGAGGAAAAATTTTGTCGAAAGCCCATGGTTCTCGATAATTCATTCACTCTAGAGCTACCAAGATGTACCGTGATTTGTGTGAGATCTATTGGTGGAATGGAATGAAGAAGGATAATGCAAAATTTATGGCTAAGTGTCCTAATTGTCAATAAGTGAAAGTTGAGCACCAAAAGCCGAGAGGTTTGACGCAAGATATTAGTATTCCTACTTGGATGTGGGAATATGTGAATATGGACTTTATTGTTGGGTTACCACGCACCCCGCGACAATATGATTCGATTTGGGTTAATGTAGATCGAATGACGAAATCAGCCCATTTTTGATATTCATAAAGTCTTAAACGATTTTTATAGGGCATTCCGAAAGAGTTTACCCTCAAAATGGACTTGGGCTTTGTTCAATGCGGGAAGAAGATGTCTTCAGTTCCTTCAATTTGCAGTTTTACCAAGATTATAACTAGAGGTATATCGAGTAGTCTTGGCCATGATGTAATTTTCTTAATTTTGAATCTATTTCCACCTGATCAATTCGGGCAAGAATTTCCATTTGATCCTGGCTCTAGTTTACTTACTATGTTCAATTTGGTATTTTGTGTTGCCTCAAGTGACTTGGATCATGATAAGTTTATTATATCAACCTTGAGAAATTCTTGCAACTTGTAGATACTGGGTAGGGGAGAAACTTTTATGGTTTCTTGCTGTCTAAATCGAGAGAGAATGTTATAGAGAAGAAAATTCAGAGAGTGCTTCAAGAATTTGCTGAAAATTATTCCAAGGAGTCACAAAATATTCCGGTCAATAGAGTTGTTTAACTCTTGTGTGCTATGTTTGGTATAGTTCATAAATCAAGGTCTGTTTTGCGATATATTCACTTTAATCCTGCTCAGTTTCTTGATTGTGGTGTCTTTCCTTTTGATAGTCTGGTAAATCATTTTCTGGTTTCTCTTTGTGTACAAACTTTTCAACTTTGGCTGCCACGATCACTTCCAAAACCACCTTCTCAGATTTACTATTGGATATCCTCATCCAAGTTGAGCAATTGTTGAAATAGCGCATGAATTCGACTTCGATGGGCTTGTCATAGTTGGTGGGATTGATTCCAAGAAAAAAGCTCGTTTATACGCTGCAAACTTAAGTAGTATAACGCAGCCTGCAACTGCTGCACTTGCTGCCAAATCAAAACTAGTGTTCTTTTTGCTAGTATCTTTAAGGACCAAGAGTTGGTAACTTAAGGGCAGTTAAAAAATCTTGTTTTAGTGAATTAAATTGAGGTAACCAAGAAGAAATTAATAAAGTGATGCCTTTGTGAATACTTCCAAAACCACAAATACTACCATATGCCTTATGGCCAAATAGAATTACATTTTTTGTATTGTTTTTGAATAACCTCTAGCTATGGAAACCAAGAATAGTGGAGAAGCAAAGGTAGAATATGTAACAGGGGTGTCCAGTTTCATAGCTTCATGTCTGGTCAAGTTGTTGCCACACCATGGATTCACTATCAATGCCAATGTTCGCAATCTCAGTCAGTTCTCTTTCTCTCCATATTTGTGTTTTTTTTTTTTGGATTTCTTTTGCACTAATATTTGACTTTAGATTCTTTAGAACCTTGTTTATTCTATTTGATCGCTAGGTTGATTTAATTTTCTTGTGTATCTAAGGTCAAATTCATCCTCTCCAATTATGTATCTAGAAGTAAAAGGAAGTTTGCTATCCCTATACTCGATGTATTTGATAAGCTTTAACTACAAACAGGGAATTGATTTGCTATTATTCATAGATAGTAAAACTAGAATTGTAATAGATACTCAACTTGTGAAGTCGCACTTTAACATTGCTTTCCTCCTCAATTACTCCATATGCCAATTCAGGATGAGTTGAAGAGGTAATGATGTTTGCCTCTGAAACTTCTGCAAGCTCATCTATAATGTTGGTGGCTGCAATCTCAGCAACAACCCCAAAATCGAAATTTGATTATTATTATGACCCTATTTAGTGAATAATTTCATCATATGGCTAGACAATCTAGTGTGTGAATGACACCAGTTTCTGTGAGGAGATTTACTGGACACTTGATGGGCATTATCATAGTCCAAAGTGGCATTCAATGAAACATCAAGGTAATTTGGTCATTTTTTCGTATGGGATCTATAGTGATCTAGAAGTCCATCTCCATGATGGCAATAAGAGATGACATATGTGATATTACAATTAAATGCACTAACAAGCATATATAAAATAAATATATGGACTATCCCATGGGAGTTTGATCACTTATTTCCGACTCTATAGTATAAGAACTTATTTTATCTTTATTATATATTTTAAGTATTATGTGATGCTTTGAAAATCACAGTTCTCCCTCTTTTGTTGAATAGATGATCTAGAGAAAATATAAGGTAATTAGATTAACTCTACCTATAAATCTATCGTCATTTTATGTTTAATTGGTTTGCTCAACGTGCTGAAATCATCAATTATTTTTGCAATTTTTTTCTTTGACTTGAGCTAAAATATGTAGTCATTTTGAGCTGAAATGAAGAGCTCAATCAGTTGGAATCTTCCATTATGAATGTTGTTTTTTATTGTGCTGTAATGATGAGCTCAATGGGTTCCGTCATTTGTGTTGTAAATTGAAGTTTTGGTCTTTAAATGTGCAACAAATATTTTGCTGAAACTGATTGAAATTGGAAGTAAATGATTTTGAGGAGGTTGAAACAAACGCCACAAATTGAATGTATGGCCGGGGTCTTTTACAACCTCGACACTTAAGCCGCTACAAAAGGAATTATTTTGCAGGGGTTGACACAAACACCACAAATTGAATGTGTAGTGGGGGTTTCTTAAGACCCATATAAATAAACCGCAACAATTTAACAGTTTTTTTGTAGTGAGTCTTGAAGGTCATCTTCGGAATGTCACATTCTCTGATTCCGAGCTGATGATAGCCTGATCTGAGGTCTATCATCAAAACGAAGCTAGCACCCTGATGCTGATTGAACAATTCATGATCCTCGGGATGGGATACTTATTCTTGATTGCGACCTTATTCAACTTATAATAATTGATGAACATTTTGAGAGAACCATATTTTATATGCACACATAAAATTGAAGTGCCGCAGAGAGAGATACTGAGTCTGATGAAACCTTTATCTAGAAAGCCCTTTAACTAATCTTTCAAGTACTTAGGCTCAGCTGAAGCCATTCCGTAAGAAGTGATGGAGATAGGCTGTGTCTTTTGAAGAAGGTTTACTCCAAATTCGATTTCCTTTTCTAGAGAAACTGCATAGTTTGGGTTTTAAAACTATAATCCTTAAACCGAACTAGATGATATATATAATCCTTAGAAATCATCTTTCTGGCCTTAATGCAAGAGATAAACCGACCTATAGGTGTTGAGGTACTACCCTTCTATTCAATGAATAGTTAATTAGGAAACTAAATTTTAATGACTCGGGTTCTACAGTCGATTGAGGTACAACAAGCGTGTATCTAGTCCATGCCAAGAATGAGATCCAAATTGACCATGTCAGACTTTACTAGATCGACTGAGGTGAAATTATGAAAAACTAATGCCAGGGGATTTTTGTATACCCGTTTAGCTAAAATTGTTTCACCAATAAGAGTAGAGACTAAGAAGGGTTCTGATAAGATTTTGGGACTGACATCAATTTCATTGTAACATACAGAGTCACAAAGGAAAGTGTATCTCTTGGGTCTAACAATGCATAAGCATCAACTAAAAGACACATAACATTCCAGTGACTACATCGGTGAAACCTTCTTGATCCTGTTGAGTGTGAAGAGAATAAAACCTATTCTGACGCTATCAACCATTACTGCTAGATGAGGTACCTTGCTGAGTCGGGAGACCAGCTGGACCATTAGGTTGAGTCTGCTAACGAACATCCCTATCCTTAACTATGGACGATGAACAATTTCCTCAATCTTTGACGGGTCTTACCATAACAAAAACATCCATAAATATTGGCCATTCACTTTCACGGATAGTGCTTACCCCACTTCTGACATGTGAGGAAAGAACAACCACTAGAAACACTGCCTTTAGACTAGCCTAGCGCCCTATCCTTATTTAACTTAGGCTCCAAAGCACTACTAGAAGATAGGGTCGAACCTAAATATTTCTGACAGAACTGAGATCAACTACCACCTCCTAATTTCTGATTATTGTAGTCCACACTATCTGTATGATCCCTCTTAGTCTTTCTAGAACTCTCCGTAAACGTTTCCTCCACTATCTGTGGAGCATGAGTCATCAAACGGGAGATGTCTATCTACTTGATCAACATTGGAGTCTTAACTTCTTCATAATCATCTCAGATACATTGGAGAAAAACTAATAATGCTTAATTACCTATCATACAAATCATCGAGTAAGCAATTGGTAGCAATATAATAACCAAAGGTATGAGGTCGTAGTCGAATCCCATAAGGAACAATGTGTCAGTGATTGAAAAGATAAGGAATTATAAGATACAAGTTTTGATCCAAATTAAAAATGTACAATTATAATATGATGATGATTTTAGTAACAATCACATATAGTGACAAAAGGTTTTTCCATGTCACGACCTAAAGTACCCCCTAGAGGTGACATGGCGTACAAGACCCCAAAAGACCCTATACAAGCCACTTAGCATACATCATACAAGATAATCGTAGATAAGAGTTCATAAGACAATTCTATGTATATCAAAGAGTTGATAAAAGTAGCGGAAGTCTAACACAGTCTCAAAGCAATCTAAGACATCAATGAAATGAAAGTTGGGACGTAACCCATACAAGTTCTAAAGTAAATGACATGAAACTGTAAAAGTGGCATTGTCCTCGAAGTATGAGGACTCACCAAGTCTTCTTTGTCACAAGTTCACGGATCTAGCCATGAATGGATGGAGAAGAGCTGGATCCTACATTATGAGACAATGTAGGAAAGAGTATGTGTTAGTACATAGAATGTACCAAGTATGATAGCAATGCATAAGAGTTATGAAATCATGCTCCCAAGGACTTTGTATGACCTGCAATGACCAAGCTAATTCATAAGATTAAAGGGTTAGAAAACATAAATCATAATCATGGTCAATGCAAGCTTAACATCTTTAAAACACTTGTGTGATACTTCTAGAAGTAACCTTAGTTCATTATGTGGGAAGTAGCCATTAACCGACATAGACCATCTGAGCTATAACATGAAATCAGGTGTACTCCTCCCACACCGAAAAGAGAGTGTCCTACTTGAAAAGATAAGGACCATGAACTTCTAACTTACGTGGATCCACAAGCTAATGTCTATCTAAGACAATCATCATATGGGGGCACATAAGTATGGAATAAGGAGATTTCTATTAGAAATCCGGCCTCTACTACGAGAGTGCTTCCATTTCAATATCCTATTGGTGCTAAGCATAATTCCCACAGATTACTCATAATTCTTAACTTGTCTTATCATTAGGATAGCTCCTTAGATCATGCGTGAGAAAACCTTTCACTATCCATGACCTTTTAATAATAGCTTTTAAGGCCCATAGTCATTCACTCCATGCTAGAAATGCCCTATTACTAACGGAGATAGTTTTTAAAAACGTGATCAATGATCATTGATGGCATATCCGAATACCATACTAATCATGACCTAATTTTAGAAAATAGCCCAAGAAGCATTGAGGGCAAATCTAGATGTCATTAATGTCATGTGGCCAAGCTTCATAGGACATATAGAAACCTTCATCTATAAGATTGCTTGATTCATAATCATTGCTTTCATAAAACATGCATAATTTTCATAAAATATATTCATAAAGCATTCTAAAAATCATTTACATCAATTTCATAAAAAGCATGCATATCTTCATAAATTCGTGGATTATAATCCATAAGCTTCATCATGGATTCATAGTTAAATTCATGGATCATGCAAGGGTTCATGGGAATTCAACTTAAAAACATGCAATTTCTTCAATTCATGCATAAAAAGACTTAAATCAATAAATGAGATCACAATTTGAAAGAACCCATAAGATTAAAGAAACCCCTAATTCCAATTGAAGAATCCAACTTTACAAAATTGGAGAATTTAGGAACCCAATGGAGGAAAGGACTCCATAGGTGAAAGTCATCTTACCTTGATATGAAAAGCTTGAAATAAATGGAGGATTAGGAGGCTTGATCTTGAAATCCTAGATCTTCTTCTTCTTCTTCAAGCTTTTAGAATAGAAATATTTGGGGAAACCTTTGGAGGGAGTTTGAAAGGGATTCAATTTGTAGAATTAGGCTAAGAAGCCTTATATATGGCATATGATTAGGACTAAACCACCTTACATTAGGAATAGATCAATTATGGAAAAGACCGAAAAGCCCTTAAAATAATTATTGGACCTCCATCTACAGTTTTGACCTACGGTCCGTAGGTCCAACTACGGATTGTCTTGTCCAACTATAAAAAGATTCATAGACTACTTATTTTAGACTTCAAACGATGGAACCCATGTATGGTTCGTAGGTCCATTGACGGACAGTACATAAGAACCGTAAACTTCAATTTTAGGATGGAAATTTGACCAAGTCTTGGAGAGACCTACGAGACCTATCTACGACTCTTACAAGGAATGACGGGCCGTCCTGATGAACTATCAATGGGATTCTGAAACTTGACATTTTAAAAATATCTACCCTCCATCTACGGTTCCCACCTACGGCTCGTAAGTAGACCTATGGTCCGTAGGTGGCTTCCGTCATCAGTGGCACCTGTTCTTAAAAAACCAAAAATTTCCTTATTTTCAAATCTGAGGTGTTACAATATCCCCCCGGGAAACATTCATCCTCGAATGGAACTCAAGCTTGCACAGAAAGACTAGGAGAGAAACTAACAACCAAATATGAATGAAACTTCATCAAAATGAACATAACTAAGGAGAAAACATCAACTCCAAGCTAAAGCATGTTCAAAACATCATTTCATAAGGCATGTATGCAAATCATACTCAAATTTATATAATCATGATGAAATCAATCAAAACTAATTCAAGATCTCAAGAGAGTTTTCCTGAACATGCATAAATATGGAATAATGAGAATGACTAAGACACATGATTCCTAAAGAGTGAACATGAGGGGCTAATGCCTCAAGCTAGACCCGAAGATAAAGGAAAGAGATAGGGATACTAGGACATCACATCGTCTCCGGCCTTTCGCATACAAAACCATAACAAGGGATCTTTCAAAATCAACATAGGTCTACTCACATATTCCAACCATGAAGCACACCATCTCCCCCTTGGGAGCACACCTCTCTAGTCTTTTCGAATCCATCTCCCTCGACCCAAGCATAGCATCAAAGTCTTAACAACCACGGAACCAATGATACAAGTAAACACTTAAGAGGTTTCCACAAGGATTTCAAGGTCGACTTAAAACACAATAACCATACATGGAGTCCTACCATAGTCAAGGAAACAACCAACATCAAACAATGCATAAATACAAGCGAAAAGACCATAACTTACAAATTATCACATCCGGGGAACCCTCACGATCTTGTCGATTCAGAAGAGCATAAAACCTATCTTATTTCTGACCACCACTAGGACCTGAGGAAGGGTAGGGTTGAGCCCATCGACGATTATCTCCCTCATTTCTAGCAACCGAAGGACAATCTCTTATCTTATAATCCATCTTTCTACAACCAAAACATGCATTTGAACCGGCTAGAAACACACCCTTATGTTTTCTCTCACACTCCCGACACTCGAACCACAATTGCTCACAAGAACTCTTACCCTGAGAACAATTATCTCCACCGGACCTTGAATGTGAAGAATCACCATCATTCGTTCTTGCCCTCTTTGAATCCCTAGTTTTCTCCTTAAGCTTTTCTTCTTCTATTTGTTGTGCATGAACCATCAAACGGAAGATATCTATCTTCTTAAAAAGTATTATCGTTAGGCATTCCTTGACCACAAAGTCAGAAGCACCCGACACAAACTTACTCATCCTTGCCCTATGATCGGTAACCATAGTTGAAGCATATTTAGAAAATTGTGCGAATTTCAAAGCATACTCTTTCACAGTCATATCCCCTTGACGAAGGTTAATTAACTCAAGTACCTTTGCCTCCCTCATATCAAGGGGAAAGAACCTATCAAGAAAAGCAACCTTAAATTTCTTCCACTCAAGAGGACCCACATCTATTGCCATCTCTTACTTCCATTGGTTAAACAAAACTTGAGTAACACCCTTAAGTTGATAAGCAGCAAATTCCGTCTTTTCCACAGGCGTCACTCCTATGTTCATCAAAACCTTTTACACCTTATCATTGAACTCATAAGTATCTTCCTCAACTTTAGACCCATGAAATTACAGAGGATTCATCCTAACAAAGTTCGTCACCCTTGTTGCCGCCGTACCCACCCTTGGGTTCACGAGAGCCACACCCTTTCTATTTGCTTGAGCCATCATAGCTTTGGCCAATGCATGAAATGTGGCTCAAAACTCATCATTAGTCACTTGCTCGACAAAAGGGTTGACTAGCACTTGGTGAACCTCTTGTCTAATATTTTCACAAACATTCCTACTCCTTCTCATGGGATTCCTCCATGGATGCATATTCTGAAAAACATAAATAGGGGTTAGGAGAGGAGGACCTTTATAGAGTTAAACTCTATGGCACAACTTTAGAGAAATGAAAGAAGTGAAGTTTCCTAAACATCTTATAGCCTCTTATTCATAAATGTGGCACGCTTCACACTCAGAAACAAGACACTACTCGACGTGGCTTATAAGACATCCTTGGACCTTTCTAAGACCATGTGCTTTGAATACCAAGTTTTTCATGACCTAAAGTACCCCCTAGAGGTGACATGGCGTACAAGACCCCGAAAGACCCTATACAAGACACTTAGCATACATCATATAATATAATAGTGGATAAGAGTTTAGAAGAAAATTCTTTGTATATCAAAGAGGTGACAAAAGTAGCGGAAGTCTAACATAGTCTCAAAGCTATCTAATACATCAATGAAATAAAAGTTGGGATGTAACCCATACAAGTTCTAAAGTGAATGACATGAAACTGTAAAAGTTACAGTGTACTCGAAGTAGGAGGACTCACCAAGTTTTCTTAGTCACAAGTTCACCAATCTAGCCATGAATGGATGGAGAAGAGCCGGATCCTATATTATGAGAAAATGTAGTTAAGAGTATGCGTTGGTTCATAGAATGTACCAAGTATGATTGCAATGCATAAGAGTTATGAAATCATGCTCCAAAGGACTTTGTGTGACTTGCAATGACCAAGCTAAATCAATAGATTAAAAGGTTAGAAAACACAAATCATAATTATGGTCAATGCAATGCAATGCAAGCTTAACAACTTTAAAACACTTGTGTGATACTTCTAGAAGTAACCTTTGTTCAATATTGTGGGAAGTAGCCATTAACCGACATAGACCATGTGAGCTATAACATGGAATCCAGCGTACTCCTCCCACACTGAAAAGAGAGTGTCCTACTTGCCAAGATAAGGATGATGAACTTCTAGCTTACGTGGATACACTAGGTAATGTCTATCTAAGACAATCATCCTATGGGGGCACATAAGTATTGGATAAGGAGATTTCTACTAGAAATTCGGCCTCTATTACTGGAGTGCTTCCATTTCAATATCTTCTTGGTGCTAAGCAAAATTCCCACGGATTAATCATAATTCTTAACTTGTCTTATCATTAGGATAGCTCCTTAGACCATGCATGAGAAAATCTTTCACCATCCATGATCTTTTCAAAATAACTTTTAAGGCCCATAGTCATTCACTTCATGCTAGAATTGCCCTACTACTAATGAAAATTGTTTTTAAAAACGTGATCAATGCTCATTGATGGCATATCCGAATACCATACTAATCATGGCCTATTTTCAGAAAATAGCCCAAGAAGCATCGAGGGCAAATCTAGATATCATTCATGTCATGTGGCCACACTTCATAGGACTTATAAATACCTTCATCTATAAGCTTGCTTGAGTCATAAACATTTCTTTCGTAAAATATGCATAATTTTAATAAAATATATTCATAAATCATCCTCAAAGTCATTTACATCAATTTCATAAAAAGCATGCATGTCTTCATAAATTCATGGATTTAGTTCATCAGCTTCATCATGGGTTCATAGTTAAAACCATGGATCATGCATGGGTTAGTGAGAATTCTACTTAAAAACATGCAATTTCTTCAATTCATGCATAAAAAGACTTAAATCAATCAATTAGATCATAATTTGAAAGAACCCATAAGATAGAAGAAAATCCTAATTCCAATTGAAGAATCTAACTTTACAAAATTAGAGAATCTAGGAACCCTATGGAGGAAAGGACTCCATAGGTCAAAGCCATCATACCTTGATGTCTAAAGCCTGAAATCAATGGAGGATTAGGAGGATTGATCTGGAAATCGTAGATCTTCTTCTTCTTCTTCTTCAAGCTTTTAGAGAGAGAAATATTTGGGGAAAGCTTTGGAGGGAGTTTGAAAAGGATGAAAATGGGTAGAATTAGGATTAGAAGTCTTATATATGGCATATGATTAGGACTAAACCTCCTTATATTAGGAATAGATCAATTAGGAAATAGACCAAAACGCCCTTAAAATAATTGTTGGACCTCTATCTACAGTTTCGACCTACGATCCATAGGTCAAACTACGAAATGTCTTGTCCAACTGTAGAAAGATTCAGAGACTATTGATTTTGGACTTCAAATGATGGAACCCAAGTACGGTTTGTAGGTCCATTGACGGACCGTACATAACAACCGTAAACTTCAATTCAAGGCTAGAAATTTGACCAAGTCTTGGAGAGACCTACGAGACTTATCTACGACTCTTACAAGGAATGACGGGCCGTCCTGGTGAACCATCAATGGGATTCTGAAACTTGACATTTTAAAAATATCTACCCTCCATCTACGGTTCCCACCTACGGCCCGTAAGTAGACCTATGGTCCGTAGGTGGCTTCCGTCAGTACTGGCACCAGTTCTGGAAAAAACCAGAAATTTCCTTATTTTCAAATCTGAGGTGTTACTATATCTATCCCTTGGGAACGTTCATCCTCGAATGGAACTCAAACGAGCACAAAAAGACTTGGAGAGAAACTAACAACCCAACATGAATGAAACTTCATCAAAATGTACATAACATAGGAGAAAACATCAACTCCAAGCTAAATCATGTTCAAAACATCATTTCATAAGGCATGTATGCAAATCATACTCAAATGCACATAATCATGAAGTTTTGGTGAACATGCATAAATGAGGAATAATGAGAATGACTAAGACACACGATTCCTAAAGAGTTAACATGAGGGGTTAATGCTTCAAGCTTGACTTGAAGATAAAGGAAAAAGATAGGGATACTGGGATATCACATCATCTCTGGCCTTTCGCATACAAAACCATAACAAGGGATCTTTCAAAATCAACATAGGTCTACTCACATATTCCAACCATGAAGCACACCATCTCCCCCTTGGGAGCACACCTCTCTAGTCTTTTCGAATCCATCTCCCTCGACCCAAGCATAGCATCAAAGTCTTAACAACCACGGAACCAATGATACAAGTAAACACTTAAGAGGTTTCCACAAGGATTTCAAGGTCGACTTAAAACACAATAACCATACATGGAGTCCTACCATAGTCAAGGAAACAACCAACATCAAACAATGCATAGCTACAAGCGAAAAGACCATAACTTACAAATTATCACATCCGGGGAACCCTCATGATCTTGTCGATTCAGAAGAGCATAAAACCTATCTTATTTCTGACCACCACTAGGACCTGAGGAAGGGTAGGGTTGAGCCCATCGACGATTATCTCCCTCATTTCTAGCAACCGAAGGACAATCTCTTATCTAATAATCCATCTTTCCACAACCTAAACATGCATTTGAACCGGCTAGACACTCACCCTTATGTCTTCTCCCACATTCCCGACCCTCAAACCTCATTTTCTCACAAGAACTCTTACCCTGAGAACAATTATCTCCACCGGACCTTGAATGTGAAGAATTACCATCATTCCTTCTTGCCCTCTTTGAATCCCTAGTTTTCTCCTTAAGCTTTTCTTCATCTATTTTTTGTGCATGAACCATCAAATGGGAGACATCTATCTTCTTAACAAGCATGGTCGTTAGGCATTCCTTGACCACCAAGTCAGAAGCACCCGACACAAACATACTTATCTTTGCCCTTGGATCGGCAACCATAGTTGGAGCATATTTAGACAATTGTGTGAGTTTCAAAGCATACTCTTTCACACTCATATCCCTTTGACGTAGGTTAATGAACTCAATTACCTTTGTCTCCCTCATATCAAGGGGAAAAAACCTATCAAGAAAAGCAACATTAAATTTCTCCCACTTAAGAGGACCCGCATCTATTGCCCTCTTTTCCTTCCATTGGTTAAACCTAACTTGAGCAACACCCTTAAGTTGATAAGCAGCAAATTCTGTCTTTTCCACCGGTGTCACTCCTATGATCATCAACACCTTATACACCTTATCAAGTAACTCTTGAGTATCTTTTTCAACTTTAGACCCATGAAATTCCAGAGGATTCATCCTAACAAAGTCCCTCACTCTAGTTGTCGCCGTACCCACCCTTGGGTTCAAGAGAACCACAACCTTTATATTTGCTTGAGCCGTCATAGGTTGGGCCAATGTAAAAAATGTGGCTCAAAACTCATCATTAGTCACTTGCTCGGCAAAAGGGTTGACCGGCACTTGGGTAACCTCTTGTCTAATATTTTCACAAACATTCCTATTCCTTCACATGGGATTCCTTCGTGGAGGCATATTCTGAAAAGCATAAATAGGGGTTAGGAGAGGAGGACCTTTACAGTGTTAAATTCTATGGCATAACTTTAGAGAAATGAAAGAAATGATGTTTCCTAAAAATCTTATAGCCTCTTATTCATAAACGTGGAAAGCTTCACACCCATGAACAAGACCCTACTCGGCGTGGCTTATTATACATCCTAGGGCCTTTCTAAAACCTTGTGCTCTAAATACAAAGTTTGTCACGACCTAAAGTACCCCCTAGAGGTAACATGGCATACAAGACCTCGAAAGACCCTATACAAGCCACTTAGCATACATCATACAAGATAATCGTAGATAAGAGTTCAGAAGACAATTCTACGTATATCGAAGAGTTGATAAAAGTAGCGGAAGTCTAACATAGTCTCAAAGCAATCTAAGACATTAATGAAATGAAAGCTGGGACGTAATCCATACAAGTTCTAAAGTAAATGGCATGAAATTGTAAAAGTGGCATTCTCCTAAAAGTATGAGGACTCACCAAGTCTTCTTTGTCACAAGTTCACGGATCTAGCCACGAATGGATGGAGAAGAGCTGGATCATACATTATGAGTCAATGTAGGCAAGAGTATGTGTTAGTACATAGAATTTACCAAGTATGATAGCAATGCATAAGAGTTATGAAATCCTGCTCCCAAGGACTTTGTATGACTTGCAATGACCAAGCTAATTCATAAGATTAAAGGGTTAGAAAACATAAATCATAATCATGGTCAATGCAATGCAATTCAAGCTTAACATCTTTAAAACACTTGTGTGATACATCTAGAAGTAACCTTAGTTCATTATGTAGGAAGTAGCCATTAACCGACATAGACCATCTGAGCTATAACATGAAATCAGGTGTACTCCTCCCACACCGAAAAGAGAGTGTCCTACTTGAAAAGATAAGGACCATGAACTTCTAGCTTACGTGGATCCACAAGCTAATGTCTATCTAAGACAATCATCATATGGGGGCACATAAGTATGGAATAAGGAGATTTCTATTAGAAATCCGGCCTCTACTACGAGAGTGCTTCCATTTCAATATCCTATTGGTGCTAAGCATAATTCCCACAGATTAATCATAATTCTTAACTTGTCTTATCATTAGGATAGCTCCTTAGATCATGCGTGAGAAAACCTTTCACTATCCATGACCTTTTAATAATAGCTTTTAAGGCCCATAG
>JAGDQO010003061.1:0-24271 GCA_018342035.1 Solanum appendiculatum | reverse complement strand
ACTGCGACTTTCTCTGTCCATTGTTCCAAATATTTACTCTCTCACATCCAGACAGGCTTCCATCCCTCTTTTCTTTTACTTCCACAACTAATATTTGTAGAATTACCACTTTGACTCACTCTATTCCTCTTTTCAATTATCTCGATCATATATTTTAAAGATTGTTGTCTGGTCATCCTCTTTGAAACAGAGTCATTCCCTAAATTCATCTTCCACACCTGAGTCAAAATACACAATTTTTATTATCAATCAAAATGCACAAGCACATATATATAATAAAGACATTTTTCACAATAAAAACAAGACATAACTCTATCACAAACACCAACCTGAATAAAGAAAACTTTTTTATGCTGAAAAATCAAGAATGGAAAGCTTTTAATTCTTGAAACTGTAATAACAGAGTAATAGGGGCTGATGAGTTTGAAATTGAATGCATAGACACACTTATATATAGAATGATATAGAGCAGCAGAACAAAAGAAATGTGACTTAACAAATCACGAGAAAAGGGAGGGAAAATAAAAAAAATTATGACAAGTGCGTGCAATTTGTGACAGATTGGAATCTTCCAACTGCATCACGATGATACAAAGCGTGAACATTAACTCTTCCAACTGCATCACGATGATACAATGCGTGAACATTAACTCTTCAAACTGCATCACGTGAATTCACAGTCAAAATTTGCATGCCTTCGTCAGCAAGGGTATTTTTGGGAAAAAATATTTTTTTTGTTCCACTTTAATTTATTTAGTGTACAACTTTTCCAAAATTGTGAAAACCACAGTAGTTATGCCCTTTAGTTTTAATTCATATCCTTTAGTTGTACCTTTATTATTTTGAATGTCATTGTTATTTGCGTAAATTTTGTAATTACTTTGAGTAAAAAACTATCGATCGATGAAGAAAAATACTTCAATTATGGACATCCTTATGGGCCCTCACATTAGGTTTTGAAAAAAAAAGAGGAGATTAATGATTATAAACCACTGATCGAAAAGTTTTCGGGATTGTTTACAACCTAGAGAAAGTAAATTAACAACGAAATTATTTTGAAAAAAATGATCAGTTTAGTTTAGTGACAAAGGGTGTTCAAATTTTCTTAGAACCCATTACAAAGCTGACTGAGCTAATATATGTCATGACCCAAAAATGGACATGATGACACTTGTCTATTCCCAACAAGACAAGTCAGCCTCAATCCAACGGGACAAAAGAAATGCGGAAAGATAAAGCAAGAACAAGATAAGAGTGGAAAACTTATTCTTTCTATTAACACCCAAAACCTGGCTGTCACGTGTACAAGTCACTAATGTAAAAACAAAATTCCAAAGATAAATACAAGTCTCATAGTCTTTGTTTCTCAAATAAAACAAAGCATAAAGTAAAGGAACAAGAGGGCTCGCCGGGATCACAAGCAGCTACCTTCCAAAATCCTTGACAGGCCTCGAAATCAGAAGAAGAATGAGGAGATCTCACGAGTCCGGGATCGAAACCTACACAAGTGAGTACCAACAACACGGTACCCAAAAAATAACCTAATAAACAAGGCAACCTAGCTAGAATTTGAATACTCTTTTCTATCCCAACCGAACCTCCTCAAACTACAACCTGCACATAAATCAGCTCAACCTATCAGTTCTACAATATATAGTTCACACAGCTCAGAATTCACAGCCCAAAGTCACAAGCCAACAACCAACACGTATCACGTAGTCAAATCACAAGTATCAAATACATCAATCACTATTATCCAATAAGTCAACCATGATAAGCATCAAAATGCATCAAAATACAAGAATCAACTTTTGCGGAACCATTTCCCATCGACTTTGTGTCATATCGCTAGCCGGAACGATTTCCCGTCGGCTTTGTATCAAATCACTAGCCAAAACCTTTCCCATCGACTTTATATCAAATCACTAGCCGAACCATTTTCCATCGACTTTATATCAATTGCACTTGCCGTAAATGACCTCGGCATGACAAGCACTTGCCGAAAAAGACCTCGGCATCAATAATCATCACGGTATTCAACAATCAATGCACACAATCAATATCACATCACATGAAGAGACAACAAGTCATGTAATTCAACCCCACATTCAAGCCATCAAGGCATTTCATCAAATCAATCAAATGGGGTCACAACAAGGCAATTCACAAGTTGTCGTTATCATCACGAAGCCTTTTCATTTACCCCTTCTTTGTTTATTAACATTAATCAAGTGGAGCAATAAAAACCTTCACCTCATTTCTAATTACTCCCCAACACACATATAATGAAGAGAAGTAGACAATTCTACTAGATTACAAAGCTGTAAAGATCACTTGCCTTAAACCAATCAATTAATCACTCCAAGAGTTGAGTATTCCCTTTCCGAATCACTTCCAAAGCCAGACAATCTGTATACAAACAAGTATTCACAATGAGTTTTCGGAAACAACAATACCCACATCAATTTTCTTGAAAAATGTTCAATCAACTCAAAATCCAATTTCAAAAAGAAGGTTTGAATCCGAAATTTAATACTTGCAAATGATGTTCAAGGCTTTAGAAACTCAATGGTGAAAACCATTTCAAAAAAAGGGAACAAAATCAGTTCACAATCTCCATTTTAGTTTAGAACTTGAGTTCTTGAAAAACCTTACCATTTACCAATCAAAATCTTATATTTTGATGTTAAAATCCATAAATAATCAAAGGGAAATGAAGTTTTAGGATCATAAAAGCTTACTCAAATGATTTAGCACAAAATATCCTTTCAAAAATCGCCACCAAGGGTTTCCCTAACTCAAAATTTGAAAATGGGGCCTAAACCACGAAATTTACAGGTCAAAACCACTCTCTGATGTCGCAAAAGTGACCTTACGTTTGCAAAAGCAAACCCCGTGAAAGTGGGGACCTTCGCTTTCGCAAACCAGGGTTCACTTTCGCGAACATCGCGATCGCGGCCCATGGTTCGCTTAAGCGAACCCTGCTTAATTGAGACCCTTCGCTTTCACGACTAGGGTCTCGCATTTGTGATCCTCCCGATCGCGAATGTCACGCCCTAAGCCTACACCCTGGACGTGACCGGTACTCGAGAACCATTGCTGGTCCCCAAGCGAACCCTCGGCCTGGCTAACTATAGACGTGAGACTTAATATGATATACGGAAGCCTTAAATAGATAAGCATTTATATCATTTAAATTAAAGCTTTGGAACACTGTCTTTAAATACTTAACATGAATAAGTTCCAATAAAATCATCGGGAGAAAAACATGAAAAAATATCTAACTCTGCCTATCTATCAAGCCTCTATTGTTTAAGATAGGTGTCGGGACAAGACTCACGACGCCTCAATACTACTAAATAGAATATAAAAGTGAAGTCCTCCAGAAGCAAGGAGGTCTCACCAAAAGTTATTAAGAGGTGTGAAGTGATCTCACCTGTATCTGCATCATAAGAAAAGATGCATGTAAAAGGATATCAGTACATTGAATGTACGAGTATGTAATATGGTTGAATGAACAAATAACTAAACTAAAGGACCGGAAGCAACTCAACTGAATCAATACATGAACATGAAGTGAAAACCATTTAAGCTTTATAATAAGATATGATATAAAAGCAATATAAAAATAATATACTTTACTTTGTGGGGAGTTTCTCTAATCGACAACCATTACTATGAGCCTAGCAATGATACAATGTTTCACCCACGTTGCAAGGGCCATCATATTCCTTTCCAGGGTATAAGATGCTACTGTAACTATGGATCCATCTAATAGGCCTTCTCAGAGGCAGTGAAGAGTCACATGATAAATTGGTGTGATCCTATCCTATGCTGGCTACATAATTTTATGGGACTTGAGCTAAAAATAGACTCTTACCCAATTCGGTGCTTGATACTACTCCCAAAATATTCAATATCCTTTATGCTCAATCACTCTTTACAAAGAAAGAGACTATTACTTTACTGAAGTACTTTTCAAAAACATCAATCGTACTCTTTCTTTTTCTCAACGGTCAAATAGTACATATGAAATCATTTGATTCTTCCTTTAAAGACTCTGTTCAAAACTTGCATTTAAAATGTATACTTATGGACTTATCTTTCAAGTCCAAAATTGATATATAAAAACTGAAAACTCTTATACCTTTCTTAAAATAGTGCTCTTATTTTCAATATAAAAATGATACATTCGGAACCCTTTAAGTTCCCTTAAACTCTTTTTCAAAATCATGCTTTTAAACTTTTCTCTTAAACTCACTTTAGTTTCCAAATTCAATGTAAGAAAAATTACTGGCTCAAAATACTTTTAGTAAAACTCAATATATATAGGGTTCATGTGAAACTACAAGCATGAACAATAATTCCAGAATTTCAATGCATAAAGTATCGCAATCTCATAATATAGGAATTTCGTAGAAGTGAGGGAAGAACCCTAGATTCAACTTGCTAGTGACTGAGTTAAGATGTAGGGCGTGAGGACGACTAGTCCAACACTATAAATAGCCTTACATACCTAATTATGAAGTTATTAGACTGAAAACTTTTGCGGAGACTTGATTTTATCTTGAGCTTGAGGAGGAACATTAGCTTTTTGGAGGAAACCTTTGATCTTGGAATCTTGGGGCTTGCTCTTGATAAAAGAAACTCTTTTATAAAGTTCTTAGAGTGGAAGAACCTGGGAAAACTTTGGGTGGAATGATTCTCTTTGTATCTTGAATTTTTGACTTGAAGGTTTTAGGGTTCTTGTTGGAGAAGAGGAACTTAGGTGAGTTTTAAGAGAACTTCTAAATACTTGAATGTTTTGATTGATGAAAACTAGTTAGTTGAATGATTAACTCAGTTAAAACACTCAAAAACGACTTAGAATAGGGTTTAAAATGACATAGGGGAAAAATCAAAACGACTCTAACTTAAAAATTGATGGAGTGCCTTAAAAGGAAGGTTTCACAGACGGTTTAGGGCTCCACGGTCCGTGAAACACTTCACCGTCCGTATAGCCATCCGTGAAACTGACTGTCTAACAAGACTTTACTAAAATGGGCATAACTTTTTACTCCAAACTCGAAATGAAGCAAACTTGGTGGAGTTGGAAAGAGGACTCAAAGACCCTTAATTTGATAGGTGATGGGCCACCTAATTTATTATGTGATAAGAGATATGATTGTTTGAAGTTGACCTAAGTAGAATCTTACGTCAAACCTTAATTGGTAAGGAAGCTTTCAACTCAACATTGTGCTAGGGGATTCCAGTGACCTTAATTGATACCCAAAATCATTCCCACACTAATGAATTAACCTTAGCATCTAAGAACAATTAAGAATCACTCGGTACGACCTTATACGCATTTAAAGAATGATTCAGGTCTTAACTTAGAAATATTCGGGGTGTTACAGCGAAGCACACTAGTACAAGAAAATCAACCAACTCTCAAAACACCGAAAGGACCCTCGGGATTCATTCGAAACCCCGTACACACAAACCACATACGCAAATCAAATATATTTGACGTTTCAGACTCAATGGAATTGTCAAAATATGAATCTGAGGTCTCCTTGACCCGACATTCGTGAAAATCACAAGAAATTAACTCAATGCCCAAAAAGGCTAAAACAAGCTCGGGACCTCACAAAAATCAACCAAAACCTCACCTAGGCTTAAATTCATCCCTCGAATCGAATGGAGCTCTCAAAATTCTGATCCGAGCATCCGAACGCCAAATGTTGACCAAAGTCAATCCAAATGTTAAATTTTCATAATTTCACAACTAAGGACCTCAATTCCTCGTAAAGGGTCCGAATCTGAAATTGACAATTCTCATAGACCAGATTGCACATTTCGAAACTAAAGGAATCAATGAATTTCTATTCCGACACTTGAAACTCCAATAGACTCCGAAAACCACTTTTAAGCAACTTAGCCTTTCAAAAGCACAAACTCACCCAAGTTCTCAACTTTTCACTCAAAGTTCAAAACCAACTTTCAAAACTCAAACATAAGAGACTCGGGGTCACGATCAGGAGTGACATAATGGTAATTTCATGAAATTTTCCAAAAATGACCGACCGGGTCATTACAATATAGCAGGTGGTAGGCCATGAATCGATTTTACTTGCCAATGTCTTCTTAGTCAAGTTCTTCACATTGCATTTGCGTAATAAAATTTATATCTCCTGTGTAATTTGTGTGCTACTACACAAAAATGAGTTTACGTCGTTCACACCTGAAGAATAGCAAGGGTGGGTGGCCAATAATGTGAAACTCCATTGTGACCAAAATGTCATAATTCAAAACTTAATTAAAATGGATAATATTGCAGGTTTGGTATTTGAGTTAGTGATAAATTTTGATTTTAGTACTTGTGATATATGACTCGTTATATTTGATCTTTTATTAATCAAAATGTTCTTTTTTTATATAGAAATATGTTACATTTGGACTACTTCTAGAGGTATTATCATCAAATATTGAAGTAATAATACAAGTTTAACATAATACATGAACTATTAAATGACGAAACGGTTAATATTTTTAAAAATTTGTGAATATTCGCAAGAGGCTAAAAATATTAGTAAACCTATTTTAAATTATCATATCATATCATCATATATTTCTAAAACTGGGAAGCATCTGAGTTAAAAGTTATATTACAAAAATATCCTTTTTGATTTAAAACATTATTTTACCCCTTGATAATTAATTTATTTCCTTCAAATCATCTAAAAAAAATTAACTCTTTATTTAATATTTGTTTTGGAATTCAATTAATTTTGATGGTATAATTTAAAATTTTGAAGAATTTGAAAAGTTGATTCATTATACACCATATTTACTTGACTAATTTAATAATTTCATAAACTGCACGGATTCAATTGAATAAAGAGCTAACGATTATGACATTTAATGTTAATTCATTTTAGGTATCATAAAGGTTGGAAGCAACATTCATTTCTTTGATTGATCACTCTATTAATATTCCATATGTTACTGAATGAACGAGAGGTAGAAAGATTCATTAAGAAAATAATTACTGTAAAGAAGGGACATGTTTCCATTGCTAACACGAGACTAGAAAATAAGACCAAAATGTAAGAAGTCAGTTTCATGGTTCCAGTAACATTTTATTCAGCATAATCATGCATTTTCCTCTAAATATTTTTCATCTGTTGTTCTATGTATTTATTTTAGTTGTTTTTACGTACGAGCTGATTTATTATATAGTTCGCAAGATTTTTTTGTATTTGTGATCAGGAAGTGAAAGTTGTATATATATATATATATATATATCACAAGCAGCTGATATTCTTTTTCCAGCGGAACAAGAAAAACAAGTATCTGATGCAAATTGTGTTATGATGATCAAAAAGATTGAAATCGTTTATTATCTATGGTGTGTGTGTGTGTGTTTAGTCCTATTCAACTCCAAGTAAATGTTTAGTCCTCTTAAAACTTGATATTCTTTTTTCGCTTAGAGTTTTATATTTAAATATTGTTCATATATATTCCATGACTGTAACACCTCAAATTTTGGGAAAGGAAGAAAAGAAGTTTTTGGGTTGCAGGCTGTGTCTACGGGTCCCATCTACGGATCGTAGAAGCTTCTACGGGCCGTAGATGGCAACCATAGGATAGGAGAAAATGAATTTTCAAAAACCAAGTTCCAGTTCCTTTTTACGGTTCACCAGGACGGCCCGTCATCCTATGTACAAGCCATAGATAGGTCTCGTAGGAAGGTCCCAGACTTAGTGATATTTTAAAGGGTAAAATTGGTTTCTAAGGTCCGTAGGAAGACCTACGAGCCGTAGACAGGATCCTTCAAAAGTTAGTTCAAAATAAGGTTTCTGAACTTTTCTACGATTGACCAGTACGGTCCGTAGGTCCAAATCGTAGAGAGGGTTCGACAATTGTTTTTCAAGGGCTTTTGAGTCTTTTTTCTAATTATTTTAAATCAAAACCATGTCATTTTGTCTTCTACCCTAAGCTCTATATATGGTTTTTAGGACCTAAAACTACCCATTTCAACCACATTCTTCTTATTCCCCTAAACCTAATCAAATTCATCCTCCCAAAATTCTCTCAACCTAAGGAAGAAGAAGAAGAGCTAGGGTTCCATTCAAGTCTTCAATCCTCCATTCTTTTTGGGCTCTAAGTATCAAGGTATGTGGTATTCACCCATGGAATCCATTCTTCCATGGGGTCCCCAAGGTTTCCAATTTATCAATTCAATTTCAATTGACTAAGTTAGGGTTTCAATTCAATCTTTGTGGGTTTCATCCAATTATGATTGATTATTGTTGATTAAGTCTTCTAATGCATGATTTAATGTTAATTCATGATATTTAGTTGAAATTACATTGACTCATGCCTAAATCATGTTTTTCAACTATGAATCTATGATGAACCCATGAATCCATGAATTATGAATTATGAAGATATGCATGTTTTTATGAAATAACTATAAATGATTTGGGGATGCTTTGAAAGGAAAGTATCAATCCTATTGTGAAAGGATTTCTCACTTACTATGATGATTATGATTGTGAAAGGTATTTCTCACAAATAAATTCACATTGGTGAAAGGTTTTCTCATTAGTGTTGAATTATGTTTAAGGAGATATTTTATGTTTTGATCTTGAAAGTGTGGATTGGTATTGATCATTGCCTTACCTATGTTCTATTGATATTTAAATTTTTATCTATTTCATTGGGATTTAGACTTAGCACCGAGAGGGCTTTGAGGTGGAGGCTCAAATAGGATAGTCTCTAGTAGCAACCTCTAGTCCTAAACTACGTGCCCCCGTAGGATTATCTTAAATGACCTAGATAGTGGATCCACTTTAGCAAATGATGATATGTACGAATTCTACCTTGGCAAATAGATTCCCCTTCTTTCAGTATGAGGAATATACCGGATACCATGATATAGCTCTCATGATCTTATTGCCAATTAAAGCTAATATTCCACAAAATGACTATGTTTCTTCAAAGCTTTTCTAATGTCCTTTATGTTAATGTATTTGACCATATTTCATGATTCACATGTCATTGCTTCTTAAAAGCTTTTCTAATGTTCAAATAATGATCATGTCGATGTTTATGCATATTTTCCCATACTTAGTATATTTCATGTACTAATGCATACTTGTGCCTACATTGTTTCACTAATGTAGAGTCAAACGCTCCTACCTCCCATACTCGTGCCTAGTTGGTTTCATTGACTTTGAAAATTGGTGAATCCTCATGTTCCGAGGACCGAGATACCTTTACTACTTTATGTCATTTCAGTTTTCAGACTTTGTATGTGATGTATGGGTTACATCTCAATCACTTTCCTTATGATGTATTAGATGGCTATTGAGACTTATGCTAGACTTTCGCTTTGTCAAACTGCTATCTTTTGAATTCTTTATTTCTATTATCTTGTATGATGTAAGTTAAGTAGCTTGTGTAGGGCCTCTTGGGGTCCTATATGCCATGTTACTCCTAGGGTGTACTTTGGGTCGTGACAGTGACATTTTAGTTTAGTATTCCATTTTGTATCATTTTGTTTCGTTATATATATATATATCTTATCCATGTCAAAAATAAAATCTTATAGTAATAATTTCTACTTTCAAATTAGAAAATTGAGTCTTTTGAAGGCCAATGTTAATCTCGCTATTATCTATTTTACCTTAATTTTCTATATTTTTTAATAGTTCTGTTAAGATAATTTATTAAAATACTTGGTTTGACTCTTTCTTTCAGCATTATTTTTTATTTATGGATCATAAGTAGATACTGTTTGAAATGGTTTAATAATGAGTTTTATTATTGGCCTTTAATTTAATATTGTTTGTAAATATGAGTCTACACTCAATACTTCTTTACACTATTCATAATTTTGTAATTATCTATTTCACTTAATAATATAAATAGAAAATAAAAATAATTCATAAATTAAAGTTTATGGTAGTGAATTGATTTCAAAATCACAAATATTAAAAAAAAACTAACATGAAAGGTAGTAAGTTTTGTTATATAATATTTGTACAATATTGGCATGAAACACATTTTAGTAGTATTGTTTGATGGTATTTCATATCTGTCAAATCCTTAAGAAATTTTTTGTGTATGTAAATTTATAAATAATTAACACGGAATATAACATGCAACACACGTTTTGAAAAAACTAGTAGGTAAACATAGAGTAATAAGGACTGATCGAAAATACATACACTAATATCTAGAATGAGAAAAAGAAACGTGACTAAAGAGGGAGTGGATGGTGTTTTGATTTTGCTAAGGAGGAGAAACGAGAGATGAGAGAGAATATTTAGCACGTCAACTTTTTTCTACAAATGTATATAAGATTTTCCTTCCATATATAAAGAACAAAAAATTGTGTATTAATCAATTTCGGATAGTATAAAAACAAAAATCTATATAGACTAAAGTGGATAAATATAGGAAAAATTACATGATTAAGCAAACATATACTAGTTAGTTAGTCATCATAGCTATAGTTTTAGTTAATTACCACTCGCGACCAACATTCAGTGATAATTACGTGGGCTGGGGTTTCGAGTTTGTATAATTCACATGTTTGTATAATTCAGAATTTGTATAATATAATTTGTATAACTTTTGTATAATGTAATTTTGTTTAATATAATTTGTATAACTGTATAAAGTTCAGATGTTTGTGTTTATATAAATTATTTATTTCGAGTTTATAAGGAAATAGCTCGATTATACAAATGTACCCGCGAATTATACAAACGAGGAAGCTTAAACTGTAGCTACAGCCTGTAAATATGCAAACTATAGCTATGGAGCATACTTAAGTTTATTATAGTGGCTATTTGTGAAAATTTCCCATAAATATTTTGTGCATTTTATGCCATCGGAATCCTTCTTTAGCTTCAAAGGAACAAGGATGATGTGAAGTGTGAACCCTTGAATCTTTTAATTCTTTTTCTAAAATTTATTTTTCACCTAGTGTTTGGTATGAATTTTTTACAACTTATAACAATGTCAAAAATAATAAATTTATTTCATCTCAATTCATATGATGTTGTTTGATTTGACACGGAGTTTAAAATAATCATACAAGGCTCACTTAGGCCAGTTAATGTGTCTCACAATGACAAGCCCATTACAAAAATGTCAACCTAATCCAGCGATAATTCGGGATTGCGTCAAAAGCAAATAATAAGGGTTCCCTGACTATAAATAAGAGAGAGCCAGAGATAGAAGTGAAAGAAATATTATGGAGTTAGCGAGTGAGATTTTGATCTTTGAAGGAGATTTGGACCAAGAAGGCAAGAATCGCTCTACTAATTGAGATATGTTGTTTGTGACAATCCGATGTAACTGTAATTCATTTATGCTATCTCTAATCCTAGAACATTTGTCTTCATTTACGCTATTTCTCCCTATTCTACTATGGACTATTTTTTTTTAGCTGAGGGTCTATCAAAAACAACATTCTACCTCTAAGATAGTGGTAAAGTCTATGTACATTCTACTCTCTTCAGACCCTACTTAGTGGGATAACACTGAGCTTTTTGTTGTTGTTGCAATCCTAGAATGTCTAAATTTATACACACGACATCAAAGATAAAATTTAAAAATAATAAATGGTTTTTAATCAGTGTTTCTCATATATTTGAAAGGAAAGAGAAAGAGTGTAAAAAGAATAACGTTTTTTTAGAAATAGAGAAATTTAAAACCAAGAAACAGATTCTCGCAATTCAAAGGAGTCTAAAAAGTAAAAGCAGACTAATTAACACATATTTTGACTTTTCCCAAATAAATTATTCGCCGTCAGTAATCCTAATTTCATATTTAATAAAATAAACATTCTAGTGACACGTGATCGTACCAGTTCTCACTGAAATCAAGCACACATGCCCACATGTCCTTGAGCATCTGGTTCATACGTTCGGCTTGAATTAGGGTCAAAATGGCATAGTATAGGCATTAAATGCATAAGAAAAGACCTAACTACCTTTAAAAATAATAGTCAGATAGCCCCACGGTTGTGATCTACGGTCAGTAGGAATTTCTACGGTCCATCATGGTCAATCATAGAACCAAATTCAGAAACCTAAATATTCAATCATTTTCCACGAGACCTTTCTATGGTCTGTCAAACACCTTACGGTCCATAGACCCTATCCGTATAACACAACTTTCACTACAAAATTTCACCAAATCTGAAACCTTTCTACGAAACCCATTTTACGACCTGTAGACCAAATGACGATCTGTCAACTCATTTTGTAGACTTGAGGTCCTAAATCAAATATCTGAATCAATCTTACGAGTCAGTCCTACGACACGTCAAACTTTCTACAATTCATTTTGTTAAGTCGTAAGTCCACTTTTTAGAAACTTAATTTTCCAAAAATCAACCCAACTTCTACGATTGCCTTACTACAGCCCGTAGGACTTTCTACGGTCCGTAGATAGGATTCATAGTTCACTGCTTCAATAATTTTTTCTGCATTTTCTTTCCTTTTCGACTTTCCAACTTCTGGGTGTTTACAACAATAGAATCTTCGCTTGTGAATCTGCAAAGGAGATATGGGATTGTCTCAAAACTGCTCATGAAGGAACTCAGCAAGTGAAGGAATCTAAGGTGGATATGCTTACTACCCAGTATGAAAACTTCACTATGAATTAAAGAGAGTGAAACTATTCAGGAAATGCACACCATATTCTCCTCCATTACCAATGAACTTAGGTGTTTGGGTGAACCCATTTATCTAAGTAAACCAGTCAGAAAGGTGCTAAGAATCCTTCCAAAGTCTTGGGCTAGTAAAGTTGTTGCGATTACTAAAGCCAAGAACCTGAAGGTACTGATAATTGATGCATTGATTGGGAATCTACAAACCTATGAAATGCACAGGAATCAATACCCCTTAAAGAAAGAAGCAAAAAAGAATAAATCTCTAGCTCTCAAGGTGTCTCATAGTGAAATTCCTAAAATGGATTAAGTTATGGCACATCTCACTAGTAGGTTCCAAAAGATTGTGAGAAAACATGGCGGTTTCATGAAGAAAGGTAACTCTGGTAGAAAAGCAACTGATGATTATCTATGTCACAAATGTGGAAAACCAGGTCAATTCATCAGAGACTTTCCTATGCACAAGGTAGAACATAAAGAATATGTCAAGTCTAGTAGAGATAAAGACAAAAGAATGGACCAGGTCGTTGACAAGTCAAACAGAAAAGTATATAGTTGTTGATTACATGGTGAAGAAATCTTTGGCCGTCTGGGAAACACTTCAAGTGATTCAGACGAAGTTGCACAAACTGAGGATGCATCCATGGTTGCATTAGAAGATGATGAAGACATCTTTGACTCTATGTTAGCCTTCATGCCAAAATCAGAAGACGGTGATGATAATGAAAAGGTAACTCTCTCCGAACCTAAGCAAAATGTGAATATTCTTTAAAAAATTGAGAAAGCTAGTAACTTTGTTGATTGATTCAATCACTGAGTTAACCGCTGAGAAGGATCTCTTGAACAGTAACCTAAACATCTCTCAAGTTGGAAAAATTGTCTTAGTTACCCAAATTCTGAAATGAATGAAAAAGTGGTTGTTTTAAAAGCTGAAAAATCTAAAATAGAAAGAAAAGATAAAGGGGGTGACAATAGGGGTTTCTAAAGGAAAGGGTGAGGCCAGCAATTTGCAGCTTTAGCTTGAAACATAAGTTGTGTACTACTGCATTGAAGATGCAATTGGCTCTAGAAAGAAACGTTGTGTTGGGGAGAGACCTGGTTCATGTAAAAGAGGAATTAAACATATCCCTCAAATGGACCACTTCCTCTAAATTGTTTACAAATTTAATCAGTCAAGGAAACAACAGTAAAAGAGGGTTGGGGTGTGTGAAGATAGATCCCCTATACAATCTCCACAACAATTATGTTTATGTTGCTGATAATTTGCTTTGTTTGCATTGTGGTCAAAATGACCATTTAAAAAAGGATTGTCCAGTTTGGAAAAGACATAAAGAAAGTTTTTCCTACAACTATAAACAGAGAAACATGCAAAAGAGGGGACATGGTCTTACTTCTGGTCCTAAGTTGAAGAAAATCACTCTGCCTTACTAGACACAATTTTCTTATCACTCCTTTATCTTCTTACTAGGAACTCCGTCTCAAGTGGGTTTCCAAGGCTAATAAGTGATTTGCTATGCAGGTGAGAAGAGGTGGCAGCAGTCAGTGTTGGTTCATGGATAGTGGATGCTCAAAACATATGACTGGGGATACTGAAAACTTCTTCTCTCTCAAGGCCCTTCAAGGTGGATGTGTCTCTTTTGGCAATGGCAAGAAAGGGCATATCCTTGGTGTAGGCAGAATAGGGAAATCCGTTGAACACTCTATTGAAGATGTGTATCATGTAAATGGTTTGAAGGACAATTTTCTGACTGTTTCACAAATATGTGATAAAGGGAATGAACTCAAGTTCTTATCTGATAAGTGTGTGGTCACAAATTTGGCGTCTCGGGAGGTGATCTTGACAGAAAAAAGGTGTAAAACCATGTATATTGCTGACCTGGATTCTGCTCGCAGTGACAGTCTAACTTTTATCAGTGCTCAAGGTAAAAATGTTGATTTATGTCACAGCAGACTAGGCCATGTGAGTGCCTCTCTACTAAACAAACTTGTGTTGAAAACCTGGTTCGTGATCTGCCCAAGGTAAAATTTGCAGATGACAAAGTTTGTGGTGCTTGTGTTAAAGAGAAGCAAACCAGATCATCTTTTAAGCCGAAAAAGCAAGTGAGCACCACCTGACCTCTTGAGCAGCTCCATATGGATTTGTGTAGTCTAGTGAAGATCCAAGCAAAGGAAGAAAGAGGTGCATTTCTATGATCGTCGATGACTTCTCAAGGTTCACCTGGACTATGTTTCTAAAGTCTAAGGATGAAACATATGATGTATTGATGATATTTTCCAAGATGATTCAGACAAAGTTGAACTGCCAAATTGCATCAGGTCGGATCATGGCACTAACTTTGAAAATGCAAAGTTTGAAAGCTTTTGTGTTTAGAATGGAATTCATCACAACTTTTTAGCCCTCAGTACACCTCAACAGAATGGTGTAGTTGAAAAAAAGAAAAGAACCCTGGTTGATATCGCCAAGACCATGCTAATCGACTTTAGTCTTCCAAAGAACTTCTAGGCTGAAGCTGTGAATACTACATGTTATGTAACCAATCGGTGTCCTATCAGGTAAATTCTCAACAAAACTCCATATGAGCTGCTGAACAATAGAAAGCCTAAACTGAATTATCTAAGGGCTTTTGGATGCAAATGCTTTGTTCTGAACAATGAAAAAGATGATCTTGGGAAGTTTGATCCCAAGAATGATGAAGAAGTATTTGTGGGATACTCTTCCTCCAGCAAGGCTTATCGAGTGTATAACAAAATGTCAGTGTGCATTGAAAAAAATGTTCATGTGATTTTCGATGAATCTGGAGGAATTGAGAATCTGAAGAACAAAAAGGATTCTGAGTTTGAAGAGCTACTTCAAATTTAGATAAACAGTTTGAATAATGAATCTGATGAAGAACAACTTCCTTAGGAAACCAGCAATTTTGAAAAAGCTGATAAAGATGATGAGGGAGATGAGGGACCTGGTCAGATAATGCTGAATAAGATGACAACGCTTAACAAGATGATGTAGTCCAAACTGATAATGCAGATCCAGAAAGAGAAAATGAAGAAGTTGATCAATCTCAGCAGCTGGCACGGAATAGAGGATGGAAGCATAGATCATCTCATCCATTGGATAATCTAATTTCTCCATTGGATTCTGGAATGCACACCAGATCCAAAACAAGAAATCTAGTTGCATTTTCTGCTTTTATATCATCTATTGAGCCCAAAAATATTAAGGAAGCTTTGAAAGATGTTGATTGGGTAAACTATATGCAAGAAAAGCTACATTAGTTTGAAAGAATCAAAGTATGACACTTGGTTCCTCGACCAGCTGACAGAACTATCATAGGGACCAGGTGTTATACAGAAACAAACTTGATGAGCATAGTGTTATCACAAGGAAAAAAATCCATATTGGTGGTTCAAGGGTATAATTAGGAAGAAGGTATTGACTATGATGAAACCTTTGCCCTTATGGCAAGCATGGAGGTCAGCAGGATACTTATTGCTTTTGCAGCCTTCATGGGCTTCAAATTGTATCATATGGATATGAAGAGTGCCTTTCTGAACGGGTACCTGAAGAAGGAGGTCCATGTGAAGCAACCACCAGACTTTGAAGATTTTAATCATCCAGATCATGTGCTTAAGCTGGACAAACCTCTTTAAGGACTGAAACATGCTCCAAGAGCAGGGTATGAAAGACTTTCCAAGTTCCTTCTGGAAAATGGGTTCAAGAGAGGAAGAATTGACAATACTTTCTTTTTGAAGTCATAAGGAAAGGAATTGCTGATCATTCATGTATATATTGATGATATTATCTTTGGAGCAACTTCTGAGAGGTTGTGTGAAGAGTTTGATGTACTCATGGGTAGTGGGTTTGAAATGAGCATGATGGGAGAATTAAGTTTCTTCTTGGGGATGAAAATCAAGAAAACTTCTAAGGCACCTCCATCTTCTAAGAAAAATACATCAAAAGAGCTGCTGAAAAAATCCAGATGATGGATGCCAAGCCCATTGATACTCATGTGGGAACCAACTCAAAATTGGATGATGACGAACCTAGTCCAAGTATGAATGAGACCATGTGTCATGACCCAAAGTACACCCTAGTCGTAACATGGCCTATAGGACCTTGAGAGGCCCGACACAAGACACTTAGCATACATCATACAAGGTAATAGAGTTTAAAGAGTTCAAAAGATAGTTTTATATCATAAGAGTATGACCAAAAACAACGGAAATCTAACATATGTCTCAAAGCCATATAGTACAATAGGTGAGTGATTGGGACATAACCCATGCATCACTTACAACATCCGAAAAGAAAAGGACATAAAGCTAAAAATGACATCGTCCTCCAATGTATGAGGACTCACCAAGTCTTCAAAGCTCAAACATATCTACTAGCCACGGGTGGAGGGAGAATAGTCGTCACGCCCTACATTAATGAAACAATGTAGGCAAGAGTATGCGTTAGTACATGGAATGTATCAACTATGAGGGGAATGCAATAAAAACATGGGACATGTTCATAAGGGGACATAGTCAAAAACATGAAATGCATGACCAAGTTAAAACGTAGTAAAATCATTTAAGAAGATTCATAAATCATGAACACGGTTAATGCATCTTTAAATAATAAATGAAGCTTCATAAAACATTAGTAATTATCTTAGTTCATTTTGTGGGAAATGAGCCTTAACCGACATAGACCATGTGAGCTATAACATGGAATTCGGTGTCCTTTCCACACCGAAAAGGGGTTGTCCTACTTGCCCAGATAAGGACCATGAACTTCTAGCTTAAGTGGATCCACTATCTAATGTCTATCTAAGACAATCATCCTATGGTGGCACATAGGTATGGGATAAGGATATTGCTACTAGAAACCCGGCCTCTAGCTACGGGAGAGCTTCCATCTCAATATCCTCTCGGTGCTAAGCATAAATCCCACGGAATAGTCTTTAATCTTATTATCCATGGAAAGGTACAACTAGAGTTACCAATCCAATCTAAAGTTCATTAGTATTGGCATTTCATCTTCCATGGACTAGTCCAAACTTACGTCATTTAGAATAGCTCCTTAGACCATGCGTGAGAAAACCTTTCACCATCCATGATCTTTTCATAATAGCTTTTAAGGCCCATAGTCATTCACTTCATGCTAGAAATGCCCTACTACTAATGGAAATAGTTTTAAAAGCGTGATCTATAATCATTGATGGCATAACCGACTACCATACTAATCAAGACCTAATTTAGGAAAATAGCCCAAAAAGCATTGAGGGCAAATCTAGATGTCATTCATGTCATGTGGCCAAGCTTCATAGAACATATAGATACCTTTATCTATAAGCTTACTTGAGTCATAAACATTGCTTTCAAAAAAATATGTATGATTTCATAAAACATATTCATAAATTCAAGCTTCTTCATAAATTCATGTAAATTAGGGTCCATAGTCAAAATCCATAGATCAATGCATGGGTTCACATGGAATTAGTAGAAAAGCATGTAATTAAGTCCAAATCATCAAAATAAGATCATAATAACGTAATTGAATCCATACAAATAGAACCCATGAGGAATTGAGTGAAAACCTAATCAAATCTTGGGAAATCAAATTGGAGAATTGAAGAAACCTTGGGGCTCAATAGGTGAATGGAACCCATTGATGAACTCCCTACATACCTTGATTGAAGCCCTAATTAATGATGAAGAAAGGAGACTTGAACTTGAAGAACCCTAGCTTCTTCTTCTTCTTCTTCTTCTTCCTTGATTTTCGATAGAGAAATATTTGGAGAGGATGAATTTGGTCAAGTTTAGGGGATTTAGGAGAATGAATAGAAATTGATAGCTTTAGGGCTTAATTCACTTATTTAGGGTCTAGGAATAGGACTAAACTGACTTAAATTAGGTATTAATCAATTAGGGAAAAGTCCACAATGACCCTAACTTAAAAACTGACGAAGTGACTGTCAAGAGAGGCTTCACGAGCTGTCTAGGGCATGACGGCCCATATAGGCAGTCGTGAAGCTTCACCAGCCTGCCAGTGCTCCACTAAAATGGGCATAACCTTTTACTCCAAACTTCAAATGAAGAATGAAATTCAAAAAGTTGAGGAACGAAGTAACCTTATCCAATGGCCTCCTTCCTCTCTTTTAGAGTCGAGTCACTTCGTACCTTCATAGCCGTCTATTTCAATCGTGCCAGTTGGAGGAAAGCCAGTCTTTTTTTTGCCTACTCCTGGTGCCTAATGGCGAGGAGCTTCTTCAATAGCCAGGTCGAGCAGTCAAGCAGCAGGTTGAAGTCAAAGATAAGACAAGTCCTTCTATCAAGCAAAGGGCTAAGAGCGCTTGTTCCACTTATAGCTCGTTAGGGACAGGATTCCTAAGACCTCTGATGCCCTAACTCTCAGTCTCAATCAAGTAAGAAAGGGAACCCTTTTATCTACGGCAATAGGTATAGACCTCTTCCCTCCGCTGCTTACCTAATGGACCATTTAGAATAGACCGAATCGAAGGCGGTAAGCATTCTGTAATCATTCCAAGTTTTTCAGGCTGCCCATTCTCTTTGTATGAAAAGTAGGAGTAGGAAATGTCGTAGGTAAAGTAGTCTAGTACTACATCCGTAAGCCTTCCATGTATTGCATTCGTTAGTCGGGGAATATCTATGTTCACTCTAATAAGGGGAATTTTCCTTGATTTCGATTCTATTACGCATAAGTGGGCCAGCCAGTACGTCTAGTAATTGATTTTGTATTCAAGGTAGGCTATTTCGTCCTAACTTTCCAATTTCTCTGTCCTAACAGCGTTCGAAGCCTAACATCCTTGCAAGCTTTGGATTCTTTCCTATCTCTTACCAGGAAAGAGGTTACCAAGCAAGTGAAACTGTACTCGCCTCTTCTCCTTCTTGTCCTCTTGTACTTCCATTCTTCTTATTCTCGTATTCAGAACCGGAACAAGCTCTTCTTTAGCAGCCTCGCTTTGTTAGCTTCTTGTTAGGACTACTAGTTTGTGGTCTTTATTGACCTGGAACACAAGCTTTACCAGCCAACCCGATCTGACCTTCGAAACTCTCTTCTCATACTCCTCGTTCGTAGTTCCAAGCGTACTCCAGTAAGTTCTTCTCTTACCAAGCCTTGTCTGTTCGATTGCTTTGCTAGTCTTCTTCCTACTTCATTAGATAAATCGTCTTCATTAATAGGTAGAGTTAGAGTACGTAGTAAGAGTCAAGGTCAAGGTTGATTGATGAGTTCAGTAGACAGAACGATCGATGTGAGGCCTAGGTCAAGGCAGGAAGTTAAAGTGTGACTTACCCCGTAGTTGGGGGCGGGGGTTAAGCGTCCAATTTGATAATGAACACTAAATGAAAGAGAACACTAAATGAAAGAGGCAAATCCATTTTCTCACCCCCGTACGATTGATTGGAGACTTATTCAGTAGGTCCTCCTTCCCTATAGAATGGAATTCCGGGGCGTCTTGCTTAGATCGCATTTGCTTTCCCTTACTCCTGAATAGTGAAAGATTGAGCCTTTTTTGTTCAACCCAAGTTTTGGAGTTTCAGAGCACACTCTACCTTTGCTTCCTCATTCTTCTGTGCCAAGAATGATCATATTGAATCTTCTAAAGAGGATATGTAAAATCTCAAGGGCTCAGAAGAGGCTCATTTATGCTAATCAAATTAGTACTCATGCGGAAGTCTTTCCCCTATCATAGAAGGTGTGAAGCAGGCGGGGTCTTTAAAGCAAAAAAGTAAAGCAAGTTCTAGGGATGCAGGCTGAGGGGGTTTTCTCGATAGTCCAAAACTAGTGATCTAGGCTTCTCCAACAAAGAATCGACGCATGCCGAGTAGACTACAATTTGTGGCACCATATCCAACCTATCCCAAAGGGAAGTCTCCAAAGTGGGATTGTATATTAACTCAACCTTCGACGAAGAAGGTTTAGGCATTCTTCGACTTAGCCCTATGATCCGCTAATTCATCTCATTTTTTGGTATTCTGCAAAGGAGGTGGATAGGGTCAGTGAAAGAAGTGGCGAGGGCATAATAAAGGGTTTTCAATTCAAGATTCCCGCTCCTAAAAATGGGTATTAAACAAAGGACATAGTGGGTTAGGTAAAACCTATTTTGAGAGGAAAGATCTATCAAAGCAGAAAGTCCAAAGCCAAAGGTTTTTTTCAATGTGTATGCTTTGAAAGTTAGAATTGGAATATATTATTTATCTGTACTTTATTAATGGGATAGGAATTCGTAGTGGGACGTTCTTTTCATAGATCCTTCAAGCGAGAAATGTGCTACACCAGGGCCTCCTCAAGGTCATTCGGAACCACTTTAAGGCAGTTTATTGACCATAACAATGCAATGTTTAGTGGTGGGGCAAAGCACTAGCGAGAAGCTTCCCTTAGGATTGTTTTCCCAGGCAATTTTCCTTTTTTGCGCTTATACGCTTTTCTCAGTCTTTCATGTCAAGCCCAATCCCAATGACCCATTGGATTGGATTTCTCCCTTGGGCGGACTCCATATGAGGATAACTTGTTACTTGTAAAGTCCAAGAATGAATGCTTATTAAGGAATCGGTAAGCTGATGTGCCATTACTGTGTTCCATCCTCTGGCAATTATCGACTCGGGAATGAACAAAGTTGCTTCACTTCAAAGTAGAGGTGTGTGGTAACGGTGCACTGACAGATGAGCTCCAAGGCCTGAGTGCCTAGGTTGCAGTGGTAAGAGTCGCTGCCGATGAGTTCCACTTGCCAAAGTCTTCGATAAGAAAGAGGTGTCTGAGTAAATAGAAGTGAGATGTTCCTATTGATACTAGCACTAGTGGGACTGGCTCTCGGGGAAAGGGAATTACACTAGATCTTTGCAATGGCACTCCCACAAGCTCGGCAGGGAGAGAAAGAAGAGAAGGAGAAGAGGAAGTACAACAAAAAGGGTATGAAATAGGTTGCTTGTAGCGATTGTGATTGCTTATTTAGTTGGGATTACCAGCCTGACCAAAGAATAAGATAAAAAGAAGAATTCCCGCCTACGACTACATGCCCATTAAGAGCTATACCTGGAGTCGAGCTAACTTCATAGGTAGAGGGGACCTTTCCTAAAAAGCCTAATAGCAATTAACCGCTTTGGAAATGACGAATCACACTCTGAAAGGAGGTTCCCTCCTAATAGATGTCAGGAGGGAGCAAGGCGTGATTGCTTTGTCATCCTCTGACTGCCCCCCTTTCCACCTCTAAGTAGTGGTTTTGGTGTGTCTCGTTTCAATCATTCCGGTCAATCCCTTTCCTGAACCATAGGTAAGGGATGACAGGAATGGCCCCTATAGAAAAATAAACCACCCCCTCATTTGAGAGAGTAAATAGAATAGTGTCGGGTTTACGACAGTCTGACTTTTGAACGACTAAGCAACTACTAATCTCCCACCCACCCCCAACCAATTAGGGTAAAGTGTTCATTCATACCTTCAACGGCACCGAGATATTGGCCCATGACCATGTTTACTTCATTTTCAAGAGCAAGCATCCTGGCTCTCAGGGCATCAGGCAACCCTTGATCCTTTCCTACTTCCTTAGTGATTCCAAGAAGATGCTTCAACCCCATTAAGTTTTAGCTGGCCATCACGGTCCAATAAAGATTTCCAATTTCGATTTGGAATTGCTGAGCAGTAGGTTAAAGATAACCTCCTTTGAAGTACCCTGTTTGGATCTGGGGGCTGCTTCTGTGCTTTCTTTACTAGCTTGCATGATGGGCGGTAAGACGCTCAATCAATCGGGCGCTATCCCACCCTTCTTCCTTGATCTACACATTCACGCCCTTTAGAGTTAAGGAATGAGGGTTAAGAGTTCTTGCTTTTGAGTTCCCACTCTGACTATTTAGAAGGCTATATAGAATAATACCTTAATGAATTGAAGCAGATAAAGCTCAGTATTTCTCTAATTTTAATCAAAAGTTGCTTTTGACTCCTCCGCCTTTGAAGACTAGTAACATCCAATGTCTCCTACGAGGCTGCCTTAAAGTCCTCTTTGTCTAGGCAGAGGTATAGCCCTTTTAAAATACATTTGACTTGGTGCTCACTTGTAGGAAGATTGCCCGCTCTAAAGTCAAGTCTTTTTTGGAGCTCCTTCCGAAGAGGTTGGGATTAGACTTTCAATTGGATGTGTCTCGATCAAATCGTTAACGACAGATCCCTGCAGACGTACTACTTTCAATTAAACCTTCTTGATAGATAGATAGTGAGGCCTCAGACCTGCTTCCTTAGATTTGTTGAATTTACTCTGTCTTCACTAATTGGATTTGAACAAATATCTCTTGGCGACTTTCCTTTTAATCGATCGTGAGGGGGGTTTCAACTTTATTACTCAGGTAGAGTGAAATGGCTAGGCTCCCCTATCACCTTTCCTTCTTTCGGTGATATATTTTGCCTTAGCACTTACGAAGTAGACGTCATTTATTGAGTTGAAGTGAAGTCTTTCCATTCCCGATTCAATTACAACTGTTCTCACTAAAGCCCAATCTGATCCCGCTTGAGCAGTAGGGAGAAATCCTGATCTTCTAGTTGCGTCAATACAATAGGATAGATGCTTGAATCGCTCCGTGGCTTTATACACCCTAATAAAGAATGAATAGGCGCCTAGATGGAAAAATTACGATAGAAATAAAGCTTGGAAATGAACGATGCGCTCGCGGAAATAATGAGATCATCAACATAAACTATAAGATAGACTCGAATGCCTGTCAATCGGTATTCTATATGATGTGATATTGCTAGTTTCATCTGCTAGTAAGAGAAGCTGCGATGAATGAATCCTTCTTAGCTAAGAAATGTTTGTTGGACACCCACCCATTGTCCAGTTCCAGCTAGCGCTCCTCATTGCCTTTGTTTGCACGGTCTCATCACTTAGTGGTCTAGCTTGCAGTAAAATAGGATGACCCTGGAAACCACTTTCTTAATTATGCTGTACTAGGGGACAATGTAGGAGGACGCTCGTGTATATGATTTATTTATTTTTGTAATTAGGCTTTTTCTTTCCTATATGAAATCTATGATTTCCCATCAAGGTTCAGCTGTGAATTTGCAAAGAGGTTCAGCTGTGAATTTGCAAAGAGGTTCAGGGTTCATAATTTAAGTAAGGATCTTTCACCTATCTAAATTCGGGCTCTTATGAACTCTCACCATCCCTATGGTACTATTGTTGTACAGCTACAGTACCCTATGAAGATATTTTCTACTCTTTGTTTTCTAGAGTAGGGGGTTGGGGTTACCATGCTCTATCTAGAATCGACCATGGTAGAAGTCTTAAGGTAGAGAGGTTGATTATGCTTCATGTCTCCCAAGAGCATATTGATCTGAGTGTGTATATATATATATAGTTCTTTAATTAGAAGGTCCGTACTCTTGTGAAAATGGACTACACTCTCTCAACCACCCGTCTTTCCCTTCTTTTGTTTGTTCTAGACCCGAAAATGCCTGTTCTCTTGTCATTGGGGATCCCAATGTGACTTTCTCGTGGTTTATTAATGTCGGGGTTGTTTTTACTTACCTTTTTGTCTATGAAAGAAATGAGGAGAAAATAAATTGTACTAAAAGGAAATTCTCTGCTCAAATAAGCTTTCCTA
>JAGDQO010003060.1:0-39995 GCA_018342035.1 Solanum appendiculatum | reverse complement strand
ATAATCCTCAAATGATCGGTATGCTCATCCCCACTTCTTGAGTAAATCAGAATATCATCAATGAACACAATTACGAACATATCAAGGTATTGTCTAAACACCCTATTCGTCAAATCCATAAATTCGGCCGGAGCATTTGTCAACCTAAATGACATTACCAAGAACTCGTAGTTACCATACCTAGTCCAAAAAGCCATCTTAGGGATGGCATCTTCCTTCATCCTCAATTGGTGATAGCGTGACCGAAGGTCAACCTTGGAGAAATAGCTTGCTCCTTGAGATTGATCAAACAAATCATCTATCCTTGGAAGGGGATGCTTATTCTTAATGGTGAATTTATCTAATTGTTGATAATCAATGCACATTTGAAGTGAACCATCCATCTTTCGAAAAAACAAAACTGGAGCACCCCATGGAGAGATACTCGCTCAAATGAAATCCTTATCCAACAAATCTTTCAATTGTTCCTTTAATTCCTTAAGTTTTGCCGAAGCAATTCGGTAAGGAGGAATAGAGATAGGTTGTGTATCGGAAAGAAGGTCAATACCGAAGTCTATTTCCCTTTCGGGAGGAACACCGAGTAGATCATCTAGAAACAATTCTAGAAACTCATTAACAACGTGGACTGACTCAAGAGTAGGGGTTTTGGAATCTACATCCCTCAACCTAACAAGATGGTAGATGCAACCCTTAGAAATCATCGTTCTAGCTTTAAGACAAGAAACAAACTGACCCTTAGGCATAGAGTTTCCCCCTTTCCACTCTAGGATACGCTTATTTTGAAATTGAAACTAACAACTCGGGTCCTACAATCAATAGAAGCATAATAAGAATGCAACCAATCTATCCCAAGGATAACATAAAAATCTAACATATCAAGCTCTACGAGATCAACATGAGTTACACTATGGGATAAGTAAATGGGGCAATTTCTATCTTAGCCACAATGCATTCACCAACAAGAGTAGAGACACTAAAAGGATCTATCAATATATTCGGAAGAACATCGAACCTTATATCCACATATGGAGTCACAAAAGACAAGGTAGCACTGGGATCAAGTAATGCGTACATGTAAAGGTGAAAGACTTTCCACATACAGGTAACTACGTCAGGAGAACCCTCTTGCTCATGACGGGTTTGGAGTGCATAGAATCGGTTTTGCTTTTGACTCCCACTATAACCCGACGGATGTTGAAGTTGAGCCCGTCGATGATTATCTCCTTCATTTATAGCCACTAAGGGGAAATCCCTTATCTAGTGATTCATCTTACCACAACAAAAGCATGCATTAGAATTGGTTAGACATTTGCCCTCAGGTTTTTTTCCACATTTAGCACATGTAGCCATTGAAAATCCACCACCACTACCTCCTTGAGGCTTAGGGTTAGACACCCTATCCTTGTTGAACTTCGGAGGAACATTACAGGAACCTTGACTGGAAGACCCTTGTCAGAATCTTGAACGGCTATGTCCATTGGACCATGAATGAGAGAAGTTACCATCACCGGTCTTAGCCCTCTTTTCCTCTCTAGACTTTTCCTTGAGTTTCTCCTCTTCTATTTGTTGGGCATGACCCATGAGACGAGAGATGTCCATATCATTATTAAGCATGTCAGTACGACATTCCTTGACCACCATTTTTGACACCCCTGAAACAAACTTACTCATCCTTGCCCTAGGATCGGCAACCATAGTAGGAACATATAGAGAAAATCGTGTAAACTTCAAAGAATACTCATTCACACTCATGTTTCCTTGACGAAGGTTGATAAATTCAAGTACCTTTGCCTCTCTCGTCTCAAGGGGAAAGAACCTAGCAAGAAAAGAAACCTTGAACTTTTCCCAATCAAGAGGACCCGCGACATCCGCCCTCTAAATCTTCCATTGCTAAAACCACACTTGAGCCAAACCCTTAAGTTGATAACCGGCCAACTCCACCATTTCCTCCGGTGTCATGCCCATGATTATTAGCACCTTGTACACTTCATCAATGAACTCTTGAGAATCTTCCTCAACCTTAGAGCCATGAAACTCCGAAGGATTAATTCTAGTGAAGTCCCTCACTCTAGATGTCGTCGCAACCACATTTGGGTTCACGAGAGCCACAACCACATTTGGCTTCAGCCTTTGCCCATTAACCGTAAAGATCAAGCCATTCTCACCCTGAACCTCAGTAGCTCTATTTTCAAACACACGATTTACCTTAAAGGGCCCTGACCATTTGGACTTGAGCTTCCCGAGGAATAACTGCAATCGCTAATTGTAGAGTAATACATGATCACCAACCCGAAATTTCCTATGAAGTATTTTTGGAATCATGCCATTTCTTTATTTTTTCCTTATAGAGGGCAATACTTTCAAAAGCGAAAAACCAAAATTCCTCAAATGCATGCAGTTGGTCAACCCTACTCTTGGAGGCAACATTCCAATTCAAATTAATGGTCTTCAAAGCCATAGTGCCTTAGGCTCGAGCTCCACCGGGAGATGGCATGATTTGCCAAAGACTAATTGATATGGTGACATACCAATTGGTGTCTTGAAAGCAGTTCGGTAGGCCCACAAAGCAACCTCCAACTTTCATGACCAATCTGAACGATTTTCATTCACGGTCTTGGCTAAAATTTCTCTAATTTCCCGATTGGATACTTCAACCTGTCCACTTGTCTGCGGGTGATAAGGTGTTGCTACCTTGTGCTTCACTCCATACTTGGTCAGCAATGACGTAAACCATCATTTGCAAAAGTGTGAACCCCCATCACTAATGATTGCTCGCGGTGTGCCAAACCTTGTAAAGATATACCGCTTCAGGAATGCAATTACACCTCTCCCTTCATTGTTGGGCAAGGTTATAGCTTCTACCAAATTTGACGCATAGTCAACGGCCACTGAAATGTATCTGTTCCCATAGGAGCTCATAAAAGGACCCATAAAATCAATTCCCCACACATTAAATAATTCTTGTCCACTCGGTGCTAATCATATTTCCCACGGAATAGTCATAAATCATAATTTATCTTAGCTTTAGTAGACATGGGTAATCGCCTCTTCCCTATCATTAAGGAACATAGGTAATTGCCTCTTGTCTACCTTTAGGGAACATGGGTAATCACCACTTTTCTACCTTTAGAATAACTCCTTAACTTTGATTCAGGTTTAGTTGAGAAAATCTCTAAACATGTTATGAATTAGAGTTCTTGGGTTTTGCTAGTTATTATAGAAGATTTTTTGAAGGATTCCTAGTTTCTAACTGCCTCGATCATCTAAGGATAGGCTTGAATACCTTCAGTGGAAAGATTATTTCCAAGGAATGCAACAAACTTCAACAAAAACTAATATTTGCTAAACATAGAAAACAACTGATGATCCTTGAGGATCTGCAAAATGATCCTTAGGTGATCAACGTGTTTATACTCACTCCGTGGGTAAATTAAAATATCATCAATAAACACAATCACAAACATGTTAAGGTATTGCTTGAACACTATACTCATAAGATCCATAAAAGGTGTTGGGGCATTTTTCAAACTAAATGACATCATTAGTAACTCATAGTGACCATACCATTTCGAAAATCCATCTTTGGAATATCACTTTCTCTTACCCTAAACAGATGATACCCTGATTGAAGATTAATCTCTGAGAAGAAACTAGCATCTTGGAGTTGATCAATCAAGTCATCTATTCTTGGAATGGGAAACTTATTCTTTATTGTGACCTTGCTCATTTGTCAATAGTAATTACACATATGAAGTGAACGATCCTTCTTTTAAAGAAACAAAAACTAGACCACCTGATGGTGATGTGCTCAGCCTAATTAAACCCTTATCAAACAATTCTTTCAATCGATCCTTTAACTCATTAAATTCTGTGAGAGCCATTTGGTAAAGAGGAATAAAGTTAGGATGCATATCTGGAAGAACAACAATTGCAAAGTCTATTTCCCATAAGTGCAGAACACCAGGAAGTTCATCGGGAAACACTTTAACAAACCCCATGTCCCATAAACTATGTGCCACCATAGGATGATAGTCTGGATAGACATTAGCTAGTGGATCAACGTAAACTAGAAGTTGAGGGTCCTACCTTGGCAAGTAGGATGGCCCTACCGGTGTAGGTAGGAAACCTGATTCCATGTTGATAGCTCACATGGTCCTACATGTCCGTTAAAGGTAATCTCCCACAATAATGAACTAAAGTAACTTTCAAGGTATCTCTCAAATGATTTAAAGATGTTTAGCTTGCATTGACCTTGGCTTTTGACTTATGTTTTCTAACCCTTTTTACTTCATGTTTTAGCATTGGTCTTTGCATATCACAGAAATGTCCCTTTATGCATGATTTCACAACCTATGTGCAAAGTTATCATATTTGGTACATTTTTGTACTAACGCATACTCTTGCCTACATTTTCTTAAAAGTTTAGGATCCGGCTCATCTCCATCTTCTCGTGGCTAGTTTGTGATATTAGAGACCTTGAAGAATTGATGAGTCCTCATATGTTCCAGGACGTAGCCACATTTACTTTTATGTACTTTTCTTTAAAGACTTGTACGGGTTACGTTCCAACGTTCTTTTCATTCCTATGTTAGAATGGCTTTGAGACTATATGTAGACTTTCGCTACTTCCTTAAATTGTTTTGATATGGAATTGCCCTTTGAACTCATTAAATTCTATGAACTTGTATTATGTACGCTAAGTGGCTTGTATGTGGCCTTTCGGGGTCTTATATGCCAGGTCTCATCTAGGGGGTACCTTGGGTCATGACAAACTTGGTATTCAGAGCACAAGGTTTTAAAAAAATCCTAGGAAGTCTCATAAGCCACATCAAGTAGAGTCTTGTTCATGAGTGTGAAACGCGCCACATTTATGAATGAGAGGCTATAAGATGTTTAGGAAACTCTACTTCTTTCATTATTCTAAAATCGTGCGGTGGAATTTACTCTATAGGTCTCTCTCCTTATCCCTATCCTATACGTTTCAGGATACAGCTACACGAAGGGCTTATGCTAGAAGAAATGCGGGAGAGAATGTGGAACAAGAAGCTCCTGCTAAAGCTCCTCAAGTTTCGGCCGCGTCCCATTGGCCGAACAAATGACTAATGCGGAGTTCAGGCCTCCTTATCAAGTGTTGGCTAAATCCATGACGGCTCAAGCCAATAGGGAGGTTGTAGCTCCCGTTAACCCAAATGTTGGTATGGTGGCATCTAGAGTGAGGGACTTCACTAGAATGAATCCTCCAGAGTTTCATGTTTATAAGGTTGAGGAAGATCCTCAAGAGTTCATTGATGAGGTGTACAAGGTGCTAATGATTATGGGTGTGACGCCGGAGGAAAAGTCGGAGTTCGCCGCTTATCAACTTAAGGGTGTTGCTCAGGTATGGTTTGAGCAATGGAAATGTGAGAGGGCGGTTGATGTGGGTTCTCTTGATTAGGAAAAGTTCAAGGTTGCTTTCCTTTATAGGTTCTTTCCCCTAAAGATGAGGGAGGCGAGGGTGCTTGAATTCATCAACCTTCATCAAGGGAGCATGAGTGTGAAAGAGTATGCTTTGAATTTCACAAAATTTTCTCAATATGCTCCTACTATGGTTGCTGATCCTAGGGCAAGGTTGAGTAAGTTCGTGTCAGGAGTGTCTGAAATGGTGGTCAAGGAATGTCAGACCGCTATGCTTAGCCATGATATCGATATTTCTTGCATAATGGTTCATGCTCAACAAATAGAAGAGGAGAAGCTTAAGGAAAAGTTGTACATTGAGCCCTATTACCTCTTTGTCCTTGCCTGGAAGAAGGACAGTACTTTAACCTATGAGCAGACAGACCGCACCCAAAACACCCCTCTTTTCCTGCAAGACACTCGCCCTAATGGTTCTTACCACATTTTGGACAAGATGGAAAAGTCATGTTACTTGAAGCACTCCCCTGGGACTTAGAACCTGATGCCCTCTCTTTCTTATCTTCTCAACACCTAGGAATGGAGCACTAGCTGATAAAGGTGCTGGGGCTATAGACCTTTGTTGATATTGTGAGCGATTTCCACCACCCGAACTATACTAAGAGTATTCAAAGTTTCCTGTTCTAGACTTTATGTTATCCTTAGCCATTTCCTTGAGCTTATCTCCCTATACCTACTGAGCATGGGTCATTATTTTTGAGATATCCATACCCAATAATAATGTAGCATTCCTGCACTCGGTCTTCACCAGATTTGATACTCCAAATAAGAACTTGCTCATTTGTGCTTTCGGATCGGCAATCATATGTCGAGCATACCTAGAGAGCTAGGTGAACTTTAGCCCATATTCTTGGACTAGCATCGAACCCTACCTCAAGTTAATAAACTCCTGAGCTTTAGCCTCCCTCAACTCTCTTGGGAAGAACCTATCCCGAAAAGATCCAGTAAAACAATCCCACGTCAGATGAGTCTCATCCGCACCCCTGTTTTCCTTCCACTGCATGAACAAGATATTAGCCACATCCTTAAGTTGGTCGGATGCTAGCTCACAACTATCAGTACCAGTCACTTGCATTACCGGAAGAATCTTCTTGAGCTCATCAATGAAGTTCTGTGGGTCCTCACCAACCTTCGACCCTTGAAACTCAGGTGGATTCATACGAACAAAGTCTCGAACCCTGGCTGCAGCTGATCCCTCAATGGGGTTTATAGGAATTGGGTCCTACTTATTGTTTTGGTTTTCTACAGTCTGAGCCAATAGCTGGATCGCATTTCAAAACTCTGCATTGTTCCTCCCCCATACACTTTTCTATAGGCTCAGATGGCTCCTTTAATATCTCATCATCTAAACAAAATGTGTAAAAATGATTGGAATGAGGTACAATGCATCCTAACTCATGATTTCTACTATTATTAACACCCTCATATTTACACACACTAGAGTTTTTTAAAATAATATTATCAACTGCATTACATAACTCTAGTGTAGTCTTCTTAACTGTGACAACATCTATAAAAGTATGATCAAGTAATAAACCTTCCAATTTCAGTTCCTCAAGTTGGCTTATAAGCATCTTTCCTTCCTCACACATGTTATTACTAAATTATTGATTGTTATATGCATCAATCGTTGCACTCAACTCAATATTTAATTTATTAATATCTCAACTTCATGCATGCGCTTAATTATTATTTTAGAGAAGAGTATCAGCAAATCATCCATGTACTCATACAAATTATTTGAAAAATAATTATCCTATAAGAACCTATAATATCAAAAGTACAAGAATTGCAAGAACATGTATCGCTACATACTTTTTCAGATGTCATCTCAACAAGAGTGAAATAATAATAATAACAATAATAAAGAAAATTAAGATAAAACTATATTTGATTGTGTGGCAAGGTTATTTGGAGCGCGCGTGGTCGGCCTTTAGGTAGGCTATGGCTTTCCTTCCTTTATATTTAGCCTAATTGTGTAAATTCATTCGGATTTGTCTGAATCTGGGATGGATAGTTAGTATCTCTTCTCTTCTTCTAAGAAACCATGCTTTAGGGTTGATTTTTGAGCTATTTCGGGTTTAGTTCCATATTATCGGAGGGGTTGCTTACATGTGATTGTGTTGAATTATCTATTGGGTTGCTTATATGTTGTTGCATGCGGATTGTCTAGTTGGTTATTTATTGTATTGGAGTATATCTTTGGCCTTAGTTTAGGATATATAGGATATACTAGTGTTAACTTAGACCCATGCACCTGGTTGACTTTGGTATGTATCCAACATCAATTAGGAAGGACTAGGTCCTTGTAGACCGATATAGCAGACTTGAGTCTGATAGTTGAACTTACTTTTGGCTTTGTAGTGCTTGCAATCCTTCTGTCTTTTCTCCTATCTTTCTGTGGTGCTGATGCGTTATAGGAGGCGTGGTATCTTCCTAGTTGGATGCTTCGAGGTCTGTCATGTGGTGATGTGATTGGTGGTGGACGTCGATCCACTACGACTTGGAGTTGATACGCTCGTTATGATGTGGTTGGTAGTGGAAGTCGATCCACAATGGTTTTAAAATTGAGATCCTCTATGGAGTTGGTTTGCCTTATACGATCTGTCTGGCCCGGTAGGGCCCCTGGGAGTGTTAGCTGACTCACTTGGTGTGTTGGGTAGGGCCCCCGGAGTGTTAGTCGGCTAGGTAATTGGACAAAAGTTGGCTATTGTCCTCTTCGCAGTTGGCATGCACCATGCACTCTGATTTGCTGGGTAGGCCCCCCGGGAGTGTTAGATGGCTCACTTGGCTGGCTTGGGCAGGGCCCCAGGAGTGTTAGCCAATTGGACTATTGGAAATCACAACCTTTGGAGAGGTCGTCGTACCACCCCCCTCACAACATTCGGCGAGCTGGGTAGGGCCACCGAAGTTGTTAGAGGGCTAGGTGAGTCGATTTGGAAGTCAGACTTGTTGACTGGGTTGGAGATGACTTGTTGTTTTGGTTCGGAGTTGGTTTCCTTTGGTTCTGTAGATCTAGCTTTTCTATGTACCTGTCGGCCTTGTGGGGGTCCGTTTGGTTTATATTAAAACTTGTGCATGAGTGTACCTCTTTGGAATATGGGGGTCCTGTTAGGTTTAGTTTAGATGTACTTCGTTTTACTTTCGGTACGCTGTGTGCTTATTTTCATTTTTGCTTGACCTCTGTGATTGTAGATTATGTCCTTTCAATCTATTTTTACCTTTCTTGCTCAATCGACTTATGATGCCTACTGGGTACCTGTTATTTGGTACTCATGCTACACTCTGCATCTATTTTCCTGATTTAGGTCTGAGCACCAGTTATCAGCGTTGAGTTCGAGCCTGTTGAAGTCTATTTCGGAGGTGAGGGTGAGCACATGACGTCCTGAGATTACCTGCCTCTTTCTGTACTTATATTTTTGCTTGTCTTTAATTTTTGAGACAGTCCTGTTTCTGTGGTCCACTTTTACGACTTGTACTAATTTATAGTAGCTCTGTACATGTGTTTTCCTGGTTCTGGGAGGTATTGTTTGTAGTATCTAGATGTTTTCGCTTCCGTCTTTCCTTTATGTGTTCTTTTATTTATGCTTCCGCTTAGTTGAGGTTAGTTTCAACTCTCAGTCCCATTACTGTTAGATTCTGGGATAGGGCTTGGCTTGCCTACTGGCGGGTTGGTAGGTGTCAGGATGACTTAAGAAATAGGGTCATGACACATTGGTATCAAAGCCCAGGTTCGACTGTCTCATTTGTACAGAGATAGCATCTAGTAGAGTCCTGCGGATCCGTGCGAAGATGTCCGTGACTTATCTTCAGGATTCTATAGGATGTCCTAAGGGGGTTTTCATGTCTTCCATCATTTTCGTGCATTGTTGTCCAATTGGTTTCATGGAATCTTACTTGTTTCACTATGTCGCAGGATGGCTCGCACGCATAATACAGGTCTACTCCCGAGGTCGAGGTGGTGCTGCAGCACCAGACCGTGATAGTGGGAGGTCTCCAGAGACGGAGGCGGAGACTCAGATTGAGCAGATTCCTCCAGAGCCGATGGGGCTGGGACCAGCCCCGTCACCACCCGCACCAGCTGCCGCCCCTGATTTTCAAGTGATGCTTGCGCAGATTCTTCCTGCGATAGGGGTATTCAGCAACAACAGGCCCCTTCTCCAATTACAGATCCAGCTCCAGCACCGCCAGGTCAGCCTGCCCCAATGGCTCCAGAGATTCTTCAGCAGGTTTAGCCTGCAGCAGCGACCCTAGAGGTTCAGAAGCCATCGGCACCGGCTATCGTTCAGCCAGATGTCTTAGATGGGGTCATGCCTCTTTGGGAGAAGAAGATGCTCGGGGTATTTCTAAAGATGTCATCGCCGAGGTTTTCTGGGGCAGTTGGTGAGGATGCCCATGAGTTCATTATTTCTTTCCAGGAGTGACTGCAGGCTCTGGGATTAGTGGAGTCGAGAGGAGTCAACCTCACTGCTTATCAGTTTGATGGGCCGGCCAGGCAGTGGTGGCATTCTTTCATGGAGACAAGGGTAGCTAGGTCCCCGTTAGTGATGTGGGCAGAGATTTCAGAGGCCTTTCTCGCTAGGTTTATCCCACGAAGCGTCAAAGATCAGCTTCATTATTAGTTCTTGAGGTTTGAGCAGCGCTCTATGACGGTATCTGAGTACGAGGCTAGATTTCATGAGTTTAATCCGTCATGCCACTATGATCTTGCCCACAAGAGAAGGAGAGAGTCTGACTATTTGTTAGAGGCTTGAGGTTGCAGCTGCGTATTGAGGCGCAGTCTATGGTTTCAGCTGGCCACTGTCTTCTAGAAGTTGTGGACCATGCCCGCACGCTTGAGCAGCTCCTTCGCGAGGCCCACTAAGGCAGCGACAAGAGGAACGGGAAGGATGATAGAGTTAGTGGGCCCCGTTCTAGACCTAGAGTTACTCAGGACCAGGCCTATCTTAGGTTCCAGTCAAGTCAGCCTAGCTGCCCGTTTCAAGCATCATTGTAGATATCAAAGGGTGACCAGCACCGTTAGGGTTGTTAAAGTTCATGTTCGAGTCAGGGCCGAGGTAGTTTTTAGACAGGTTCTCAGGTTGGGGCTGCAGTTGTTAGTAGGTCTTGTCAAGATTGTTTTACATGTGGAAAGCTTTGTCATTGGTCAAGGGAGCCCTATCTCAAGACCAGCCTTACCAGCTCCTCAGGCAGCGAGACTAGTACCAGCAGTAGCACCTCCAGCAGGAGGAGGTAAGTATCAGGGTGTACGGAGGGTTCTCAGAGAGGCAGGACAGGTGGCAGGGTGGATGAAAGGGGTAGAGGCACCGAAGGCCATTTCTATGTAGCTCCATCCAGAGCAGAGGCCGAGGCGTCAGATGATGTGATTACATGTACGGTTCTCTTATGCCATCAGTCCGCTTCAGCTTTATTTTACCCTAGTTCGACCTATTTGTATGTGTCTGATCTTGTGTAAGGGATCCATTCGGCCTAGCGTATCGCCTTGGGGTGCCCCAGTCCTATTTGTGAAGAAGAAGGACAGAACTATACGGATGTGTATTGATTACAGGCAGCTGAATAAGGTGACGGTGAGAAACCGTTACCCCATGCCTTGTATTGATGATCGGTTCGACCAGCTTCATGGTGCCGCAGTGTTTTCTATGATTGACTTGAGATTCGGCTACCACCAGTTGAGGTTTTGAGCAGCGGGCATCCCTAAGACAACATTTAGGACTCGTTACGACCGTTATGAGTTCCTAGTGATGTGTTTTTGGTTTACTAATGCCCCTGCCGCTTTCGTTGACTTGATGACTCGTGTATTTAGGTTGTATCTTGACTCATTTGTCATAGTATTTATTGATGATATCTTGGTATACTCGTGGAGCCATAATGAGCATGAACAGTATTATAGGATAGTGCTCCAGACTTTGAGAGATCATCGGCTTTATGATAAGTTCTCAAAGTGCATGTTTTGGCTTGAGTCTGTAGCATTCTTGGGGCACGTGGTGTCCGAGGATGGAATTATGGATGATTCGGTGAAGATTGAGGTTATTCGTGATAGGGCTAGGCCCACCTCTGTGACTGAGATTCGGAGCTTCGTCGGATTAGCAGGGTACTACAAGCGTTTTGTTGAGGGTTTCTCTTCTATAGCGGCACCTTTGACTCATTTGGCTTGCGAGGATGTTGCCTTTGTGTTGTCACAGGAGTGGGAGAGTTGCTTTCTGAGGCTTAAGGAGTTTCTTACTGAAGCTCCTATATTGAGTCTTCAAGTTGAGGGCGAGGGCTTCACGATTTACTGTGACCCATCCGGCATTGGTTTTGGTTGTGTTTTGATGCAACAGGACCGGGTTATAACTTTTACATCGAGATAGCTTAAGTGACATGAGCGCAACTATCTCACTCATTATTTGGAGCTGGCGGCGGTTATTTTTGCACTTAAGATCTGGAGGCATTACCTATACATAGTTCATTACGAGATCTATAGTGATCACATGTGCCTTCAGTACATTATCATCTAGAGGGATCTTTATTCGAAGCAACGCCATTGGATTGAGCTCTTGAATGACTATAACCTCTCTATTCTCTATCATCTGGGCAAGGCGAATGTGGTTGCGGATGCCTTGAGCCGGAAGGCAGTGAGTATGGGTAGTCTAGCCTTCCTTTCTGTTTTAGAGCGACCTTTGGCTTTTGACATTCAGTCCCTAGCAAACCAGATGATCAGGCTTGATGTTTCAGATACAAGTCGGGTGTTAGCCTATGTGGGATTTCTGTCATCTCTGCTAGATCAGATCTGTGGAATTCAGTTCGAGGATGAGTCTTTGGTGGAACTTCGACATAGAGTATTGGAAGATGATACCGGGCAGACTACAGTAGACTCAGATGGGGTATTGAGATTTGCTGGCTGTTTGTGTGTTCCAAGGGTTGGGGAGTTGATTAAGCTGATCCTTAGCGAGGCCCATGACTCCAGGTAATCTGTCCATCCAGGTACCGCTAAGATGTATCATGATTTGAGGTAGCACTACTGGTGGAGCGGTATGAAGAGGGACATCTCAGATTATGTGTCTCGTTGAATGTGTTGTCAGCAGATGAAGGCCGAGCATTTGAGGCCTGGTGGTGAGTTGCAGAGATTATCCATTCTTGAGTGGAAGTGGGAGCGTATCACCATGGATTTCATTGTGGGTTTGCCTCGGGCTTCTAGAGGTGTTGACATTATTTGGGTCATCGTGGATCGATTGACCAAGTCATCACACTTCCTTCCAGTTTGTACGTCCTTCAGTGCCGAGAGTTTTGCTCGTATTTATATTAGGGAGGTGATTTGTCTCATAGTGTGCCTGTTTCTATCATTTCAGACCGAAATTCATAGTTCACTTCCAACTTTTGAGTGTATTTCAGGATGAGTTGGGCACCCGTGTCGACCTAAGCACAACATTCCACCCGCAGACTAATGGCCAGTCATAGCATACTATTCAAGTCCTTGAGGATATGTTGCGTGCTTGTGTTATTGACTTTGGAGGTCAGTGGGACCAGTTCTTGCCCTTGGTGGAGTTAGCGTACAACAACATCTACCACTCTAGCATTCAAATGGCCCCATTTGAGGCATTATATGTTAGGCATTGTCGCAATGCAGTTGGATGGTTTGAGTCGACGGAGCGTAGGCCACATGGTACAGACTTGTTTCAGGAGGCCTTAGTGCATGTTAGGATGATTCAAGATCGGCTCAGGACGGCTCAGAGTAGACAGCAGAGTTACGCGGATCGCAGGTGACGACCACTGATATTTGTCGTTGGTGATAGAGTATTCCTCTGAGTAACGCCTATGAAGGGCGTGATGAGATTTTTGAGGTGGGGCAAGCTTATCCCCACGTACATTTGGCCTTTTGAGATCTTGATGACAATTGGTGATGTGGCCTATGAGTTAGCCTTACCTCCAGCATTCTCAGCTATTCATAAAATTTTCCATGTTTTGATGCTGCGCCAGTATGTTCCAAATGATTCTAATGTGCTCCAGTATTATGTCGTTGAGTTGGATGTTCGCCTGGCCCATATTGAGGAGGCAGTTGCTATTTTGGCCAGATATGTGAGGCAGCTGAGGTCCAGAACCAATCCTGTGGTTAAGGTCCATTGGAGGAATCACCAAGTTGAGGAGGCTACCTAGGAGACCGAGCGGGAGATGCGGGAGTAGTTCCATAGCTTATTGGAGCCCTCAGGTACTTCTTCACTCTTACTTTTGCTGATGAAAGTTCTTTTAGTAGTGGATCTTGTAATGACCCTCCAGGTAATTTCTATGTAAATGCCTTCTTCATATCAATTTAGAGGGGGGGCGTTCTGTAGTGACGCGCAAATGTCATTTGTGACTTGCTGCCACTGACTGTTTTGTCGCCTAGTCATTCGTTTGGGTTGTATGCCCATTTCCTTGTTTTGGAGCTTTTAGACCTTGAGAAGTTAATTTTGGTCATAACCTTAGGTAAATGACCCCAGAAGGGGATTCTAAGGGTTCCATCAGCTCCGGAGCGGCCCAATTAGGCTTGTAGCATGATTAGCATGAGTTTCAGGATTTACGGTGTGACTTTAGGGCCATTTGGCGCTTTAACCTTTGAAATTTGGCTGAAGTGTGACTTCGCTCAACATTCTTGGTAAACGCGCTCGAATGAGAAGTCAGTCAATCTAGTTAGTTCCAAAATGCCGAGTTTGGACCAGAATGACCCTTCGAGCGGTTCCCAAGCCTTTCGATCTAATTCCAAGGCCCTTGCTTGAAGCTGGCTAAAATAGTGCTTAGGGTGAGGGACCCACTTTTTGTCGAAATGACCTCATATGGAAAATACGACTGTTCCATTGAGTCTAGAACGTCAAATTTGATGGGCTATCATATTTCATTTTCATGCATGAGGTTCAGGACGAATCCCGATCACCCGTCAGAGTTTTTTGAATGCCCAAAACTCAGCTGGTGCACAGCTGATGTTGCAAACCCATTTCTTCTCTGCGTTCATGAAATTGTCTCTGCGTTCGAGGAGGTGCCAGACTTTCTTCTCCATGTTTGGGGATAAGGCTCCCCGTTCAATGGAAAGGCTCCGCGTTCGTGGAAGTTCTGGTTGTCTAGGGAGCCTTTCTGTCCGCATTCTCAGATAGGGCTCCACGTTCGCGGAGATTTATGGTCCTCTTCTCTACTTTCGTGGGCCCTTAGCCGCATTTGCGGAGGTATAGTTGTTGTAACTCCGCATTTGCAGGCCCCTGGCCATGTTCGTGGAGGTTAGTGTGTCTGGTAGTATATATAGGGGCAGTTCGATATTTGATAGAGGAAAGTTTGGAAATTTATATCTTTCTTATTTTAAGTCGGTTTTTGATGCTTCAAAGTCCTAGGTGTTCGGAATCTTATTGGTTGTGTGGGTTAGTGCTCGAATAGAGTTGGGTGGTCCTTGATTTCCATAAAGTTGAGACGTAAGTTGCTACGTTAAGCTAACTGTGTAAAGTTTTGCATCTTAGTTTTGTTATTGCAGGGAGCTGATCCGAGCCCTGAGGGGTGTTCAATTTTTTGAACACGAGCTTGGGGGAGGGTTTAGGACCTCTTCACGGAATCAATTCAAGAAATTTTAGAGCAGGTCCCACAATTCTTAAATTTTACTTTGAAATTGGTTTGTCTTCAAATTTGTTCATTTTAGTGTCTAAACGACCATGCTGATGTTGTGACTCTATTTTTGATAGCGTGGCATCAATCCGAGGCTATTCAGAAGGGAAAGACTTTGGCAGAGTGATTTGGAGCGCGCACGATCGGCCTTCAGGTAGGCTACAGCTTCCCTTCCTTTAAATTAAGCCTGAGTTTGTAAATGCATGCAAAAATGTGTGAATCTTGGTGGGTAGCTAGTATCTCTTCCCTTCTTCTCAGAAACCATGCTTTAGGGTTGATTTTTTGGCTATTTTCGAGGTTAGTACCATGTTATCGGATGGGTTGATTATCTGTGATTGTGTTGAATTATCTGTTGGGTTGTTTATATGTTGCTGCGTGCGAATCGTCTGGTTGGTTGTTTCTTGTATTAGAGTATATCTTTGGCCTTAGTTTTTGATAGACTAGTGCTGACTTAGACCCATGCACCTGGTTGACTTTGGTATGTATCCGACATCGATTCGGATGGACTAGGTCCTTATAGACCGGCATAGCAGACTTGGGTTTGATAGTTAAACTTAGTTTTGGCTTTGTAGTGCTTGCGATCTTTCTATCTTTTCTCCCCTCTTTCTATGGTGCTAATGCATTATCAGAGGCGTGGTATCTTCCTGGTTTGATTCTTCGAGGTCGGTTCTATGGTTATGTGATTGGTGGTGGACGTCGATCAACTATGACTTTGAGTTGATAGGCTTATTGTGATATGGTTGGTAGTGGACATCGATCCATAATGATTTGGAAGTTCAGATCCTCTATGGAGTTGGTTCGCCTTATACGCTCTATCAAGCTTGGGAGGGCCCCCGAGAGAGTTAGCTGACTCACTTGGCCGGCTGGGTACGGCCCCGGAGTGTTAGTTGGCTAGGCAAATTAACATAAGTTAGCTAAGGTCCTCTTCGGAGTTGACATGCACCGCGCACTCTGGCTGGCTGGGTAGGACCCCCAAAAGTGTTAGATGGATCACTTGGCTGGCTTTGGCAGGGCCCCCGAAGTGTTAACCAATTGGGCGGTTGGATGTTGTGTCCTTTTGAGGGGTCATCATACCCCTCCCCCCAACACTCGAGTGACTGGGTAGGGTCCTCAAAATTGTTAGCGGGCTAGGTGAGTCAATTTGGAAGTAGGACTTGTTGACTGGGTTGGAGGTTACTGGTTCTTTAGGTTCATAGTTTGTTTCCTTTAGTTCCATAGATCTTGCTTTTCTGTGTACGTATCGAGCTTTTGAAGGCCGTTCAGGTTTTATTTAAACTTATGCACGAGTTTACCATCTTTGCTTATGAGGGTCCAATTAGATTTAGTTTAGCTGTACTTAGTTTTACTTTCGATACGCTCGTGTTCTTCTTTTCATTTTCGCTTCACCTTTGAGTTTGTAGATTATGTCTGTTCCGTCTGTTTTTACCTTTCTTGCTCAGTCGACCTATGATCCCTATTAGGTACCTATTGTTTTGTACTCATTCTACAATCTCCATCTGTTTTCATGATGGAGGTCTGAGCACCAGTTATCAGCATTGAGTTCGAGCCTGCTGCAGTCTGTTCCAGAGGTGAGGGTGAGCACATGGCATCCTGAGATTACCTACCACCTTCTATACTTATATTTTTGCTTGTCTTTCATTTTTGAGACAGTCTTGTTTTTGTGGTCAACTTTTGGGACTTGTACTCATTTGTAGTAGCTATGAACATGTGACTTCTAGGTTCTGGGAGGTATCGTTTGTTGTATGTAGACGGTTTCTCTTCCTCCTTTCCTTTATGTGTTCTTTTATTTATGCTTCCGCTTAGTTGTGGTTAGTTTCAACACTCAGTCCCATTACTGTTAGGTTCTGGGATAGGGTTTGGCTTGCCTATTGGTGGGTTGGTGGGCTCCATCATGACTCAAAGAATCGGGTCATGACAATAACCCTCTAAGGCAACACTATAACCTTGTAGGTAGTTCACATCCCTCTTAGGAATCAATATAGCTCTGTAGGTAATACATAGCCCTCTTTGGCATCAATATAGTGTTGTAGGCAATACATAGCCCTCTTAGGATACAACAGAGCCACATGGGCAATTCATAACTCTCTTAGGCAGCAATATTGCCCCATAGGCAAATATTGTAATCCTACAGCTTAGCACATTAGCCCCAAGGGCACTAACAAACAATTTAATAAGCTAAGGGCGAACAATTTAGCTATAAGAAATCTATACGAATGGTTTATAAGTCGTGCCCAACATAGGGCCATCATTAAACGATTAAGAGTGCCCAAAATGAAAGATTATAACCACTCAATTAGCAAGACAGTCAAAATTATGTCTACGTGTTGACCAACAAATTAAAAAATCCTATTGTATAGCTCCTAAGCTTAAAGGAAACATGCCAAATGAAGGGTATACCCTTAACATACCATTCTCTTTAGAGTTTATGCTGAATAATATTTCTGCCTGCACCCTTACAACACTACAAAAAGGAGGGTAATCTCAACCAATAATTAAGGATAAGAATTACTTTGACAATTAGACAATCGATACAGATTCGTGTCATAAATTACTACCCGAGGCCTAAGGTAGCTATGAACCGATAAAAGATAGTTCTTACCTTTCTATAAACGTCCACAACACCTCAACTATCTCAAACCATAGAAAAATCCCTGCTTCCAGAACCTCCACTGAGCTACATCGAACAGTTTACAATGAAAACTATACCGAAACGACGAGCTCGCGACATAGAGAAATTTGTTTTAAAGAACCAAGAAGAGATAATGAACATACAAGAATAATTTGAGGAGTAGTTCTTAGATTTTTGTGGGTTTCTTACGAGCTGTAATGAGAAAAAGTAAAGAAGATGCACTTTTATAAAGATCCATTGACCTACGGGGCCCACTAGCTGCCTCTGAGGCCTAGTCGGTATAGAAATGCAAATATCTTCCTATAGTTGAGTCGTACGTACAAAACGTTTGACACTTTTGAAACTAGACTCGTCGACCTTTGATTTGATGGCTTTTCAGCTCTCTAACTCTTTCTAGATTGGGAGTAATCCGCCAAGACATTTGAACTAAATTTCAGAGAAATCATTAAAAAGGAACATACGATAACTTTCATTACTTTTTATTACTAAACTCACTTAACTTCAAAAATTAAGATACCACCCTTGAACACTTAAAAATATGACATACAACATCATTACGAATTTATTAATCAATCTTCCTATTGCCACAAAGATACCAGTTAAGTTAGACTTTCAAAAATTTGGGGTGTTACATCCTTCCCCGATTAGAAACATTCATCATATTTGAGCCATGCGGTCAGTCCTTAGGAGTCGCAAAAATTTTGGTAGAGTCTTATCTGCAAACGTGACTATTCATGAACCTGAAACGCAGAAAATTCCAACCTAACATCTCACAGAATGACACAATTGATAAACAACATAGCTCTAAAATAACATTGCGAGAAAAAATAATACAAGAACAGCACAATCTTATATATATATATATATAAGAGGATCCTTAAAACTGTGTTGTGGCACTCACTAAGGCTAGGATTACAATTTATTTAATTTCTGCTTATTTTTATTTTTGCCAATTTTTCATCTTCCCTTCTAATTTCCCCCTTATAACATGGTTAGCTCAAAAAAAAAAGCGCGTCTTTATTTTTTAAAAAAACAGACTCGTCTTTTAAAAAAAACGTATTCACGTCTTTACTTCTCCGGTTCTCCACTACACAAACGTTACAACCTTTCTCCAATAACCTTTTTATACCTTTTTCCATTCTCATTGTTTCACTCCTCTATCTTAGGGTGGAAGAATACATCAAAGAATAGTTTCAATCACATGGAATATAAAGGAAATGGGATAAAGAGGTTTCCCCACATCAAGAGGATTCTGAGGGAGAATAGTTTGTTTCGCCGCTTTTCGTACGATAGTAATTAATTCTACAATTTCAGATAACACTCATGAATATTACATTTGGGTATTTTTATTCGCCAGAACTTTGAGGTATAACAAAAAATTTACGCATCAATAAAATCTGAAGGACATGAAGCAAAGGCTTCTATTTGGTTCTTTTTAACTTCTTCAAATTTATTTTAAATGTTACTTGTTAGCCATCCTTTTGTTCTTTACTCCTTCTGTTTGCTTTGCACTATATTTTCTTATTAGATCAACAGCTTCTCGAATGGGTTTGGAAAAATAATACTTTGAAAGACAAATAATGTTTATTCTATGAAATCTCTGATGGGTTTGGAAAAATAATTCTTTGAAAAACAAATAATAATTATTCTGTGTAATCTCTGATAGGATACTCCTAGGTCATTTTATGCAATGGCTCATGTAATACACATCAATGAAATTGTCGACTTTGGGAATCAGACAAAAAGGTATGTATCTCTTTTCCTATTTGCACTTTTTACTTTCAGAATAAAATAAGGCTAGAGCCCTAATATACATAATTTAATAATCCCATCTACCAGATTGAAATCGTTTCATTATTTTCTATATATCTTTTATTATTCATGTCTTTCTGCATTTTTGATGGTAACCAAAAAGAAATTTTAAATTGTACAGTTTTCTACAGTTTCACCAATATAGAAAGCACGGAAGAGAAAGAAATGGAATATCTTAAATACATATGTTGTGTTGATATCTTTTTATGCTTACCTTTGCTAAAATTCATTCTTTTAATTCTTCAAGACTTTTATGTTTGTTTAATTCTCACGTGTTTAATATGGAAAAAAATGTTTTCTATGGATAATGTTTTCGTAGAAAATTAATGACATTCGGGATCTGAATATGTTAACTGAACTAGGACATGATCTTGATAACCCATTCGGAATCTGACCCCAATACCCTTCCTGAAACCTTACCATGACTCAAACGAAACCAAAAAACACATTTTTTTGATGAACCTAACAAAAGTGAGAACTCAAATGACATTTCCTCTTTATGGTGTTGGTAAAAAAATTAATAGTTTTTTTAATGTATTTATAATGTAAAGCTCGATTTCATATGTTGAAAGTTGCCTAAGAAAATATTTTAAATAACCGCGAGAAGCATAGTCAAACTTACTCGTTACTAATAATGAACGATATAAAAATCGAATTGGTATGTTACCTCACTATACTAATCTGAACTAATATTGTCATCACGCTGGCATTTGAATAAACTTAGGATATCTAGATCTCATGCCATCCTCAGCTTCCCAGGTCACCTGTTCCCTATTCATGTTTCTCAAAACTACTTTAACAAAAGCCACAACTTTGATCCTTAATCTTCGGACCTGTCTATCTTATGGTAACTGGAGTTTCCTCATAAGTCAACTCCTCTGTGATCTGAACATCCTCAATTGGTACGACTTGAGAAGGGTCTACTATGCACTTTTGTAGCATCGATACATGGAAAACTAGATGAACATATTCTAGCCCGAAGGCAACTCTAACTCATAAGCCACTCGTCCAACCCTTCGAAGGATCTGGTATGGCCGAATGAACCCTGGACTAATCTTTCCCTTCTTGCAAAATTGCATAACACCCTTTACAGGTGATACGTTCAAGAATACCCAATAATCAACAAAGAACTCTAAATCTCTTCTTCATACATCTAAGTATGACATTTGGAAGCTTTGAGAAGTCAATAACCATTCTCGAATGAGCTTAACCTGCTCCATTTTTTGTTCTACCAGTTTGGGTACAACAAACATAGACTCTCCTACCTCAATCAAGCCAATGGAGGATTAGCATTTCAAACCATACAAAGCCTCATAAGGTGCTATCTTGAGCTGGAATGATAATTTTTTTATATGCAAACTCAATAAGAGGTAAGTGGTTATCCTAACTTTCCATAAAGTCTAGCATGCTCGCTCATAACATGACCTCAAATACTAGAATTGTGCACTCAACTTTGTCATCCATCTAAGGGTGAAAGGTCGTACTGAGATTAACTTGTGTACCTAATCCTTTTGGGAAAGACTTCATGAAGTTATCGGTAAATTGTGCCCCTCTATCAATGATAATAGATATTTGGACACTATGCAACCTAACAATCTCTTTGACATACAGCCTTGCATAGTCTTCAACTATGAAAGTAGTATTAACTGTTAAGAAGTGGGCTTAGTTTGTTAGAATCAATTACCTAAAGAGATTCAAACTTAGACCGCGATCGGGGTAACTCTGTAATAAAATCTATATTTATCGCTTCCCATTTCCACAATGGAATGGCTATCTCCTTGACTAGCCCAACAGGCTTCCGGTGCTCAACCTTCACCTGTTTGCTGTGCAAGGACACTATGCCACAAACTGGACAATGTCCTTCTTCATCCCGCACCACTAATATATCTCTTTATTATCATAGTACATCTTCATCGAACCATGATGAATAGAATAAAAAGAATGATGTGTCTCTATCATAATCTGTTGTCGAAGCCCTGCAACATTTGGAACACACAATAAACCTCTCTATCAGAGGACCCCATCTCTTGCTATATTTGGGGAAAGCTTTGGAGGAAGTTTGAAAGTGATTAGAATGGGTAGAATTAGGCTTAGAAGTCTTATATAGGGCCTAGGATTAGGACTAAACCTCATTAGATTAGAAATAAATCAATTAGGGAAAAGACCAAAAAGCCCTTAAAATAACTAGCAGATCCCTATCTACGGTTTAGACCTATAGTCCAACTACGGACCGTCCTGGTCAACCATAGGTGGGATTCAGAAACTAGAAATTTTGGGCTTCCAATGACGGTTTCAAATACGGTCCTTTGGTCTATTTATGGACTGTACATCCCAACCGTAGATCCCAACCTTGACCCTCAAAATTTCACCAAGTGTGGGAGTGACCTACAAGACCTACCTATGACTCGTTCATGGAATGATGGGCCATCCTGGTCAATCGTCAATGTGGTTCTAAAACTTGACATTTCAAAAAAGCTTACCTTGCCATCTGCGGTTCCTACCTACGAATTGTAAGTCAACCTACAATCTGTAGGTGGCTTCCGTCAACACTGGCACTAGTTCTGAAAAACCAAAATTTTTCCTTCTTTTCGAATCCGAGGTGTTACAATCTATCAAAGCATAAACACAATGAGAACAAACAATCAATAAACATGTAACAACATCATATGATGACTCCGAGTCCTGCTAGTCAGCTAGGGCAGATGCACGGTTCTAGCCACTATAAAAAGTAGATGGTCCATCTCTACCTCTGCCTCTACCTACTGAAGTATGAGGTCCATACCTTGTAGAATATGTTGAGGAAGAGGAACCTACTACTGACCCGCTCCGCTAATCCATGCTACCCCGACCTATGGTCGGGCATTTCCGCCACACAAGCCCCTCCTGTCCATAAGAATAAAAGCATGTGGAACCCTCATGCATCTCCAAAATTGCATCCTACTGCAAGTAGCACAACCTGGCCTGATATGAAGTCATGTGCTGCTGAGAGCTAGATGATCGTGAACCCTCACCTGGACATGACTTTCCCCTTTGATCAAGCCTACTACCCTAGAACTGCTTTGGTGGAGCTCAAGGTGGCCTACTAGAATATCAAGGTCTAGGACCAACTTGAAACTATCTCTGTGAACTACTGGGCCTAGCACTCTTCTGCTTCTCCCTCTCAACCCTCTCCTTCATATACTACTGATGTCAGTGCCCTTCTATGCTTTATGCAAAGTCTAAAATTCACGAGATATCTATATTATCATTTACTGAAGCAGTAGTGCAAGCATCGATATAGTTTGAACCAAGCCCTCCCACATATCTCTGCACTCTGTCATGCATCATATCAACAAATTCTAGTGCATACCTAGCCAATGAATCAAATCTCAGCCAATTCTCTATGACACCCATGCTGCTCTGTCTGAGATTTAGAAACTGATCTACCGAGGCATCTCGAATCTGTTGGGTCAAATAGTGATCTATGAAAGCTTCTGTATAGCTATCCCAAGAAAGTAGAGGTGCATCTTTCCCTTGGATCTCTCGCAACTCTTCTACCACAATACTGCAACATCGCATAATCAAAATCCTGCTAATTCAACTGACTCTTCACTAAGGCATGCATGACCCTCCTGTGAAACTGATCGACAAAGTGAAGAGGATCCTCCCTACGATATGCCCTTGTAAATTGTGGATGATTCAAGGCTAGAAACTCACGAACTCTCAAACATCCCAGCCTTCTAGAAGGTCTAGCATCATCCGTTGCAGCTGCCAAGTGCTGTGCAGCTACTAACTATGCTAACAAATAGACTGCACACTTGAAATCCTTATCAGATGGAATATAAGGAGATAGAGGTGGTACTTCTGGTTGAGTCGGGGGTCCTGTAGCTATAAGGGGCTCAGAAGATTTCTCCCCTCGAGTCTTTAGATGGGCTGTCTCCACGGGTGGTACTTTGTCAATACCCTCACAAAGACTGAGACATACATAAAAATTTTATGTTATGGCAAAAATCTACAATGTTTCATTAAATAAGATGGATATAAATTTCAACCAAAAAAGAAGAAGGATATAAATTTGCAAATTTCATAAAACATAGCCAGCAAGAAATTACATTGATCTTGTTTCTTATTCATTAACATGAATTAATCAATTTAAAAGAGATCGCTTTAAAATGCCGATGCAAATATTAGATTAGACATTCTAAAATTTATAAATGCATATCAATAATGACATGGAATAATTATAAATACCAACTAAAAGAAAGTTACACATTACGTCATTAAAAAAAATGTCATACATTATTGTAGTTGTAGAGCAACCGGATAGAGATAGATGGAAATCTAGCTGTTGTATTGTTACAACTAAAGCTACAAAGACAATTTCAGCCTCTATTTAAATGAAAAAATCAGAAAACATGTACATTTATAAAGTAACACACTTACTTACGTTCCTCATAACTGATATGCAAAAATTGTACATCCATATCCATCTCTACTAAACATATATCGAATTCAGTATCAACTTTAAGAATTATGAACTTTTCATTTCTCTATCAGAAGCCCAGAACTGAGGAACGTGATTCTACCGGGACAATGAACGGATGAAAAAAGAAAAAGCAATAGCTCAGTGATTGCACGATTCCAAGAATATTAACATATTCCATGTTTCAATGGAATTTAACTTATATTCATAATTTGGTTATGATTTCATATGACACAAATCTTAATATATTTCATCAAGATATCGCTTTGCCAGTGTTTACATTCTCTACCAAAAAGTGGTCTAACACAGACACCTCTGCACGAGCACTAAAAAAATATGAAATTTGAAATGAGAAATATTATACTAGTGCTTGTCTTCATCTTACCATTTGCTTTAAGCCTCAAATTTGTTAGCATTATTATTATCATATGCACTCTTCACCACCCTTAGTTGCCTTATCTTCAACTGGAAACAAACCTCATCTCCTTACGGAGAAGATAATCCAATTTCTCTTTTATAACATGTCACCCTGTAATAATACTACACTCCTATTGCAACCATTATTTTCTGAATTTTGTATCAAACAGATGCTAACGATGCATATTACAAGCTCAAACATGCTAGAAGAAGCTAAATAATATTACTACCGATAATCGCTATCTCCAAATATGATTTTTTTTCATAATAAAAAATGTAGCATAAACACAAACCATGGGTTAAGAGGTAAAGCGTGAAAATTAATATCTATAGAGAGTTTCGAATGTTAAAGAATAAGAATGGTGACCCAACACCATAGACTACAAATGCCTTATCATAAAAAAAAAGGGAAGAATGATTTATTCTATGCATCAACCGGTGACATTGAGGAACTGAGGCTTAGGAATCAAATAGGTGTTGCATTGAATTCTTTTACTCTGTTTGTGTCTGGTTTGCCTTCGGTTTCATTGAAAATGAAGGTGTGAAGATAGAAAGAGTTTCCAGAGAATTTTAAACATTCGGTTTTCTATATCGTTATTTGATGAGGGTGTCAATGAAAGAAATTTGTTTTACTTTAACAGGAGAGCACAAATGAATGAAGAACTACATAGAGATTAAATGAAGTGAGCTAAAGGCGTTCTAAAAGTTTTGTTGCCGAAGCAATTTGTTTTTTTGCCCACTGAAAAACTCCTAAAAACAAGCATAAAATATGGCCGGATAAAAGGTTACAAAAAGAAAATTTTTAAGCTTCTCTACTTCTATTGCAATCTCCAATAAAATTCATTATTTCCAATCTCAATCGAAAGTGAGAACCAAAACAAACTCTTGGATTTTATTTCATATTAAAATTTACATAAATAGGAAAACTTAATGAAGAAAACTCATATAAAATGAGTCTCATTTGGGCAAAAAAAAGTCAAAGAGTATCAAATTTTAAATTCAAATTTAAATTATGAAGCTGATTGAAAAAACAAATATCTTATATGCATAAAATTTTATAGGAAAATTGTAATGCATAAACCCATCTACGATTAATAACATCTCACCAATTGGATGTTAAAATGTTCAAGAGATGCAAGTTTTAATTCTACAAATTACGGAGAGATTCTGAATATTGGATGACAGAAATACAATGTTTGATACAAATAAGTATGGTATATTTCATGAAGATGAACAATATTAATTTTGTTGTACACAATACTGTAGCAGCTAAAAGACTGTGAGTGAAGTAATTAAGATTTAGATTTTAAGAATAAATAAATATTTAACAATTACACCGAAGATAGTATTGAAGTTCAACTCAAAAGAGATTGCCACAATAAAGGTATGAATATCCCTAGGAAATTAATACACTTCAACATCATTGTAAAATCATTATTAGCGTCGTGGTGACAAAAGGAGAAGTAAAATTAGTTATACCTTTGGACCTTTCTCACAAGTAAACTTCCTTCGTCTCAGATGAAGTAGGAATTAAACAGTTCAGGGTTTGGGTTTGAATGGGTTTTACAGGGATTTTTGAAACATGAATTTCACTTTTTTTGTGATTCATGAGAGTGTCAATGAAGATAATAGACTGTTAATTTATCTTTTTTGGTGATTGATAAGTGTACATAAGAATGAAGAAATGTAGACAGAACAAATGAAGGGAACTGATCCCATTTCAAACGTAGGGGTTTCGAAGCACATTTATTTATCTGCGCATTCAGTCTGTTTTTCTGAGAAAAGTGCCTAAAACTTTGGTAACAGCTAAATATAAATCCTGATTAATAACGGCAGGATCTTCTACTATATATATATATATATATCAAGATATCGAACTTGGGAAAAAATATCTTCACCATCAGGAATTGGTTGCCATTCATGTTTTCTCTTACTGCATAAGAGGCCTCCCAACACACTTTGTATTTATTTTTTAATTAAAGCAAGACCTGTTAAGATTAATATGTATCACTAGGGACATTTTAAGAGCCAATGAGGCACTTTTTTTAATATAAGGTTAAATTATAGTCTTTTTGTTAAATTGCAAATGTTTCAAAGAAAAAATAATTAATGTAAATCAACATTTGCAATCATTATTAATAAAAACTTACATACCATTAATTATCTAGCTATGTACAGTCAGAGTCTCTAACGACATCAATGTCCACAACGCTCCAATATGTCCCCTTAAACAAAAATGTGAAAATAAAAATAATTTTGAAGATTTTGAACATAATCTGGAGAAGCATCTACTTTTAACGGAATACAAAATGAAATTAGTCTTCAATATATGATTCCTCTGTCAGCCTGGTATATCAATCAAGACAAGTCAATGTTATGCCAATGAAATACTTCACTTTTCTCAAAGAGAAAGAGCATTTTCCTTTGCCAGAATCTTACAACTTTATGGCATCCACTATACCATATAATGAAGATTATAATCATATTTGAGAGTTAACAAAAATAATATATTGTAGAACCATAATAATTGTTAGACATTTCAGTATATTAATGAGAAAAATAGGCTGAAAAGTAAAATTGACGAAATTATTCTTATGCACAACTCATACATCCGCACAACTTCAAGTCCTAAGTTCAATAGAAGTAAGGTGCAACTACTAGTCGACATACATTTTGTCTTAGTATCATAGTAACCTCCTAGCTTCATCTTATGAATAGCTCATGAACAAAATTCGATGGCTCGGTGTCACGACCCAGGGTAGCCCCTAGATGTAACACGCCGCACAAGACCCCGAGAGGCCCTCATACAAGCCCTTAGCATACATAACATACAAGATAATAGAGAAATAACAGTTCAAAAGAGCATTTTATATCAAAGCTTTACTCAAAATAGCGGAAGTCTAAATCTCATGTCTCAAAGCCTTCTGTATCATAGAATACGAATAAAAGTGGTCGGGACGCAGCCCAATACAATATCCAATACTGAAAAAAGAATGAAATGAAAATAAGAACAACTCGGCCATGTCCTCAGATAGATGAGGACTCACCAAGTCTTCTTCCAAACTCTAAGTCAATGCTCTAGCCACGAGTGGAAGGTGAATTGCCACGTCCTACAGCAAAGAAGTTAGTGTAGGCAAGAGTATGCGTTAGCACAATTAAGTACTAAGTATGATAGCAATGCACATAAACACAAATCATGCTAGAGAGAGACATAATCATGACATGCAATGGCCAAGCTAAAAACATGATAAACATGAGAAACATGAAACATAAAGAATATATCAAGGCCAAAGCAAGCTAATCATCTTTCCTTCTTTTCTTTACTTTATCATGAGAACACTTGTTCATTAACTTGTGGGGAAAAGCCTTAGGCAACATGTAAGACCATATGAGCTATCAACACGAAGTTTGGTGTCTACCCCACACTTAAAAGGGGTGTCCTACTTGCCAAGGTAAGACCATGAACTTCTTAGCTTATGTGGATCCACTAGCTAATGACTACTTAAAGACAACATCCTATGGGGGCAACATAGTTTATGGGACAGAGATTGCTTTAGGAGACTCGGCCTCAACTAACGGGAGAGTTCCATCTAGAAAACCCGGCCTCTACTAATGGGAGATCTTTCACTACAAGACCCGGCCTCTACTAACGGGAGAGCTCCATCTAGAAAACTCGGCCTCTAATAACGGGAAAGCTTTTACTAGAAGACCCGGCCTCTACAAACGGGAGGGTTTCCATCTCAATATCCACTTGGTGCTAAGCATAATTCCTACGGATTAGTCATTAACATATTTATATCATTAAACATGAAAAGGTACAACTAGGGTTACCAATTCAAGCTACAATCATGCTTATAGATATTCATCTTTCATGGACCTTGTCCAAGCTTACATAATTAGAATAGCTCCTTAAGAACATGTGTAATCGCCTCTTTGTTCTTCTTTTATCATAATGGGAGAATTATGTGAGAAAACCTTTCACTACTCGACCATAGCATCATCATATCATAACTTTGGCACTTTACTCTCAAAGCACCCTTAATTCATCATGCTCATATTTCATAGTTCATAGAGTTCATATGGGTTCATGCAAGTTCAACTCATATCATGCAATTCAATGCAAGCTCATGCTTAGAAAGCCATAATTAAGACAATTTACCCATACTTGAAGGAAATCACATAATAGAGGAAAATCATACTTTTCACTTGATCATGCTAAATTCATAAGATCATCCTCAATTCATTCATAATTCATGCTTGATTTCATAGAGAATTCATAAACTTCATCAAATCATAACTCAACCCAACAATCAAAGCATAGATTATCAAATTGGGGAGAATTAGCTTAGGATCAAGGGGGTACATGCAATCTTTACATCAAAACATTTAATTCAGACTAATTCGTGCACTAATTTACTTTATCATGCTAAATCGTGCACTAGGAATCATAAAATCAATAATTGGAATCATAATTGAAGAACCCACAATGATTGATCACAAACCCTAGTTCAATTGGGTTTGAGTAAACCTTTGAAAATCATGAAGAAGAGGAAGGACCCATTGGAGGAAAAGAGTCCTAATGGTGAATACTATCATACCTCAAAGCAATCCACAAGAAATTGGAGAAGATTGAAGGTTTTCAATTGAGGAATCAAGCTTCTTCTTCTTCCTAGAGAATTCAGAATGTTTCTTTTTAGAGAGAGAAATATTTGAGAGAGGAGAGTTTTGGAATGAATTAGAATGAAAGGAATTAGGCTTAGAAAGTATTTATAGGTCTAAGATTATGGTATAACCGACTTAGCTTAATAGGTAAACAATTAGGAAAAGACCAAAAAAACCCTTGAAAAAACTATCGGGGCCAATCGACGGACAGGATCTACGGTCCGTACATAAATTGACGAACCGTCCTATTCTTCCGTCAATTGAATTCAGAAAGTTCATTTTGGGCTAAAAATTTGGCTAAGTCTGGAAGCATCTACGGAACCCATCTACGGCCCGTCAACTGGACTACGAACCGCCTGCTGTTCCGTAGGTCAAGGTCATAAACTTGGAAATCCTGAAATTTCATAGTGCCATTGACGGTTACCACCTACGGCCCGTCAATCCATTTACGGCCCGTAGGTGGCCTCCGTAGGTCACTGTCTTCAGGGGAGTTCTGCATTTTAAAATCCCTTGGAAGCTTGGGGTGTTACACTCGGTCCATGGATACCATTTACTACCTTGACCAAAGTAACATAGTAAATATTGAGTTATCGTTTTTTTGTACAGGAAAGAAGAACAAAATAGAATATTTTTTTAAAAATCTGCAGCAGGAAATTGAAGTACTTGTTGAACATTCAATTCAGGCAGCGTTGATCATGATACTCCAACAAATGTGACAAAACTAAACAAAAAAAATATTGGTTCTAGGAATATTGAGAAACCACAATCAAGCAAAATTGATTGGTAATAGTAATAAAATCAAGGTGGAATTCGACTATGTCAAACTAAAGCTAAGCTATTAAATAATAGTGCAACTTAATAAAGGCATTAATACAAGAAGCAGTAACAGGACATACGGTGAATATCTCAACAATGTGCTTCAAAAGCATATACAATATCTAATGTTTTCCACGAGTATACACTTTACTTGAATTTCACATTTAAAAGACAATCTATAACACTACAAGGAAGCCACCATGACAGATGAGAGGACACACATTGCAATCAGCATTCCAAAAGGTAGATTTTTTAAAATCTCCCACTTTATTTGAATTCAACAAACAACTTTTCATCTTTTCTTGCCTCATACATGGTCTAAGAATTGAGAAGAACAATTTACAATACCTAAAATATTTTACAGCAAGAAAAAACTTAATTTCAAACAATAATTTCTAGAAAAAAGGATCAACCTTAGGTGTAAGAGAGATCAAAGAGGAAGAAGTGGCATGCATGAATTGTAATGGATAGGTAGTAGAGCGGTATATATGTTAATTGAGAACTGTAGGTAAAGAGGTGTCTTTGGGGTGCAGAAGAGTTCCTCCTCCTTTATAACTAGTTTCTGGGAACGTGCGTTGCACGTTTATCGCTTATCATTATTATAAAGCTTCTACATATTTAAAAAGTTGAGGAAAAAAATAGGAAGTGCTTAAAATATTATGTTTATTATTTATATTTTATTGGGATAATACACAAGTATCCCTTAGACTATGATCAAAATTCCAGAGACACACCCTAACTAAACAAAGGTTTTAGTACCCCCCTACCTTTTTTGGTAATTTTGTACACCTTTTTGGCTTATGTGGCATCCAAATATCTCCCCACGCGCCTCAACTACGTGGAGTCATGAAGTGTGCCACGCAAGTCAAAATGTGTATAAAATTACAGAAAAAATGAGTTATGGAGTAGTACTTGTGCCTTATCTCTATTTTATTCATTAAATAAAATTTAAAACAATATGACGGTGCATTTAACATAAAAGAAGAAATATCTGAAGAAGCTAACTAAGATAATATAACCTCTAATATTATGAATATGTCAACATTATATATATGAATTATCCTTTATAATATCTTGTTAAGTTCTTTGCGTGTATGTCACATATTATTCCGTAAAGAAATGCAATGAAGGAAAGCAAACTACAAATTTGGATGATTTGAATTTTTTTTAATTATATCAGTACATATGAAAATTACTAAAATCAAAATTACTCCTACTATTTAGGATAGCTAAAATAGTGAGGGAAAAGAAAAGTATGAACACAATTTATCAATAGAGAAATTCCTCAATAAACCGGGACAGTTAGGATATGGAACGATTGTTGGCTATTCAGATTTAAGCATATACGTTATTTAAAATTACAACGTAAAAGGAAAATTTACATTTAAAAGAAGAAAGAATGAGGGAAAAATAAAATTATTTAAAATCGAAAGAGTGCTTCAAGTTCCTCGACTTCATGATCATTGATCCTTATCAAGCATGTTTTTTTCAACCATTTCACATGGTGACTTCATTCCTCCTTTTTTGCCTCCATAAATATGTAGCTTGCATTCTTGACCTCAGATCACTTAAATCTCTACTTTTCTATTTACTATTCATTAAATTACATAAATGATATATTAACACTATTTTGTCTCTTCATTTGCTTTAATGCTTGAATTGTTTTGAACATAAGGAGTAATGTCCATTTGATATTAAGAACACAACAATTGTTGAATGAAAACGAATTATTTTTTTCTTACATTTTTTTTGATAAGTCTTGTTAGATTTTCATTTATAAAGAAAGAAGATAGATGTATTAGATTGATCAATATTTATCTGGAATGTTCTTTTTATATTTTTTACATTAATACTATTAAAGCAAAATTTAGTTTTTTAAAAAAAGATATAAATGAATTCTCTATTTATATATTTTTGTAGAGTATTATTGTTACTCAACTTTATAAGTTCATTTTGATTTTTTAATAATTTCGTTTGGATCTTCCAGTTTTTAGAATAATATTATTATATTATAAGATAATTTTTTCAAGAAGGACTTCAACAATTTGAAGGATTTTAAAAATGGCAGTACAACTTATGATTTAAAACGCAGGAAAAAAATCGTTTTACCAATATATATCTCATTTCCCACTGCATATTCTCTTTACGCATGCACAAATATGATTTATCTCAAGCACTTTTGATTCAAATCTAATTTTACCTCTTTCCACCAAATCTCTAAATTGCAATACTAACAAGGATGATCTTACAAAAAAGAAGAAACTTAATAGTAAAAGAGTTTAACATCTACTATATATAAATAAGTTATCATTTTAACCATGTATGAAAAGTGTAATTTCCACAAAAGAAAGTTCATATCAAATATGAAATGATACATACACCACAGATCAAAGGAAAAGTTCATACCTTCAATCCAAGTGTTTTGAGTTTCTTAACAGAAACCACAATAGGATAACCCTTCACGTTAGGAGCCTAAATTAATCCTTTATATACATTCTCAGAACCACCTTCCCCAATCTTTAACAATATATTGAAATATCCTGTAGCCTCATTAAGCTCTGAGAGAGTAAGAACCCTCAAATTTTCCTCTCTTTCTCTATACATTTCTTGTATACTTCGAGCAGATGAAACTGAAAAGTGAAAAGACTACACTTAATAAATAGAATAAGATAAAATTTCATGAAGAAGATGAAAACATATGTTGATAGAAGGTTGGAAGTAATGTATAAGAAGATTTCAAGTTCTTCCAATAAAGTATAGGCTAACATTTTAATTTTCAACTTGTTAATATTTATTGAAAAACAGGAGGAATTTGCTTTATGATAAATGATTACTATATAATATTTAATTAAGTAAATATTTTAAAATATTTAAATTTGGTATAGTGGCAAAATAGTAATCCATCTTAACACTTTAGAGTTTCGAGGCTGAAGTAATCCTTTATTTACGCAGGCACAAATATCATTTATCTCAAGCACTTCTGATTCCAATCAAATTTTACCTCTTTCCTCTAAGTCTCTGAATTGCAACACTAACTAGGATGGTCTTACAAAAAAGAAGAAACTTAATAATAAACGAGTTTACCATCTACTATATATAAATAAGTTATCATTTTAACTATGTATGAACAATGCAATTTCCGCAGAAGAAAGTTCATACCAAATATGAAATGATACATACACCACAGAACAAAAGAAAAGTCCATACCTCCAATCCAAGTGTTTTGAGTTTCTTAAAAGAAACCACAATAGGATAACCCTTCGCATTAGGAGGCTGAAGTAATCCTTTATATACATTTCCAAAACCACCTTCCCCAATCTTTAACAATCTAATGATATTTCTTGTCGCCTCATTAAGCTCTGAGAGAGTAAGAACCCTCAAATTTTCCTCTCTTTCTCTATACATTTCTGGTATACTTTGAGCAGATGAAACTGAAAATACTACAATTAATAAATTGAATAATATAAAATTTCATAAAGAAGATGAAAACATATGTTGATAGAAGGTTGGCAGTAATGTATAAGAAGATTAAAAGTTCTTCCAATTAATTATAGGCTAACATTAAAATTTTCAACTTGTTAATACTTATTTAAAAACAGGAGGAATTTACTTTATGATAAATGATTACTATTTAATATTTAATTAAGTAAATATTTAAAAATATTTTAATTTAGTACAGTGGGAAAATGGTAACCCAACTTTACACTTTGGAGCTTCCATTTTTAATAACATATGATGATATATGATTTGAAATTCCATTCCTCATGTCTAAGGGTGCCACTGTTCTAAGATTCTTTTTTAGATATATACTCCACTTCTTACTTTACATGACTTACTTTCCTTTTTAGTCAGCCCCAAAAATAATGATACACATCTATATTTAGTAACAATTTAACTTCAAAATGCCCATTTCCCCATAGTAAAATAATTGCTATCGACATAAATGCCTATGAAGTACTTTAGAGTAATGACTCAATCTGGCTTTTCTGAGTAAGCTAATAGTTAAAAAAAATTGACTGGAAAATTTTCCGAGTAGTTACTTAAAATTATTTGCCAAGGTCTGCCTCAGAAGAAATCACAATTAGGTGAGGTCTAGGGCTATGCGGGAATTGGTAAGATGTAATGTTGAGGTTTGGTGTATATATTCTTGTAGTCAACACATTAAGGATTTCATAGGGCTTTATAGAATGGAATTCGAGTAAGTAAAACTCCTAGAATTGATCTTTGTATGGAAGATATATGTCAGCATGTCAACAAAGTGGGTTTTGTTGTAAAAAAGTGACCTTTCATAGATTTCAAATTTCTGATGTTTTTCCTACCGTGGTATAGTGGGAGGCGTCCCGCTATAGCGACATGCAGACCGCTATGGCGGGGTAAGTTGTGCAATAGAAGGGCGAAACGAGATTTTATGTGGAAACAACCCCAAAACCCTTATTTTTTCACTTTGTGTTCTTGGACTAGCTAGGGAGGGGTAATTTTGGGTTGTTTGCACTCTTTTTCCAATAGAATTCATCGGTAATAGTTAAAATTTTACCCTCCAGCCTTCTACATTTACCCTTAAGTCTTAGAATCTAGGTTATTGCCTTTGGGGGAAGGTTTTGACAAGATGTTATGGTGGAAAAAGACCTAAGTTGGGAAAGACAATCATATATTGGTCTGGGTTTGGATTTGTTGATAATCTTGTTAAATTTTAAGTTATTAGTGATTGATTGTTCTTTTTATTTTTTTGTTTTAGACCATGAACAAGCCAAAACAGTTCAAAAAGTGGAAATGTTGAGTTATATAGAGTTCCAAAGAGGATTGATTCGAGGTATGTTATGGATATATGTTTTCAAAGTATGTATGTATGCCTGTCTACTACTCTATAGTATCATTTGTGCAATGTATGGTAGGGAGACATATGAAATGACATCATGTAGTTAATCTCATGTAATGAACTTGTTATTGTGACTTGTTGTTTTCAAGTGGTATTGTTCATTGGTCTATGTTAGTGTTCATGGTTGTTTGTGATTGCTTGTTGGCTCGGGTACCATGCCGGTACACTAACTAAGGATGCCTTAGGTACTACACTGGTTCACTAACTATGAAAGGCTCAAATACAACACCATCACTCGAATAGTTTGGATTTGGGTTCTATGACATGAACAAGTATATGATTGAGGTTCCATAAGAGAACCGGGCCTTTTATTTTGTTATCATGTGGGATTATAACTGTCAAGACCCGATATCTCGAGTCATGATGACACCTACTATACCCCACCAATAGGTAAGCCAACTCATAACCAAGAACTTCAAGTAATGAGCATAAGGGTAGAAACTAGCGAAAACAGTTATAATCTATACAAACGACAACTAGGCGGAAGAAAACCAAAATAAATATATACAGAAAGCACTCCAAGAACCTGAAAATAACTAGTACAGAGCTGTCTAATAAAGAGTACAAGTCCCAAAAGTGGACCACAACAAAGTGTATCTGAAAAAGCAACGAGACTAGCTAAAATAATAGAAGGAGACAGGAAAAACCTAAAATACCAAGTGTTCACCCTTGTCTCCGAACCACAACTACAAAAGATGGCAAGAACTGATCACCGTTGGTAATTGGTACTAGGACCTACATCACAAAATAGATGCAGAGTGTAGCATGAGTACCAAAACAATGGGTACTCAGTAGGCATCAATGGGTGACTATACATGAAAAGTAAAAACAAGATGAAAAGGGAGAATCTAAAAACACACAGAGGTCAAAGCGAGAAAAATAAAGAAAGCACACGAGCATACTAAAAGAAAATCTAAGTATAGCTAAACTAAACCTAACTGGACCCCATAAGCCTAGAAGGTACACGCTTGCGCAAGTTTAAATAAAACCCGAACGGAACCCATAAGCCCGAAACGTACACTTAATAGTTAAGACTACAAGAATAAGATACTAAAATTCAAGTCCAAAAGAAGTCAACGGGACCTCGAACCCACAGTGATAGGATCTGGGCTTCGAACCCAAAGTTGTATGTTACGACCCGATTCCTCGAGTAATGATAGCGCCTACCAACCCGCCAATAGGCAAGTAAAACCCAATCCCAGAACTTAATAGTAATGGGACTGAGAGTGGAAACTAACCTCAACTAAGTGGTAGCATAAATAAAGGAATACATAGAGGAAAGGAGGAAGTAAACCATCTATATACAACAAACGATACCTCCCAGAAACTGGATGTCACATGTACAGAGCTACTACAAAAATGAGTACAAGTCACAAAACTGGACCACAGAAACAAGACTGTCTCAAAAACGAAAGACAAGCCAAAATATAAGTATAGAAGGAGGCAGGTAATCTCAATATGTCATGTGCTCACCCTCGCCTCCGAAACAGATTGCAGCAAGCTCTAACTCAATGCTTATAACTAGTGCTCGGACCTGCATCATGAAAACAGATGCAGAGTCTAGCATGAGTACCAAACAATAGGCACGCAGTAGGCGTCATAGGCCGACTGAGCAAGAGAGGTAAAACCAGACGGAAAGGATAGAATCTACAATCACAAAGGTCAAGCGAAAATGAAATTAAGCACATGAGCATACCGAAAGTAAATCTATATATAGCTAAACTAAACATAACTAGACCCCTAAAAGTCCAGAAGGTATACTCGTGCACATGTTTAAATAAAACCCGAACGGACCCCTGTAAGACTGACAGGTACACAGAAAAGATAGATCTACGGAACCAAAGGAAACAAACTCCGAACCAAAACAACCCGTCAACTCCAACCCAATCAACAAATATGACTTCCAAATCGACTAACCTAGCCAGCTAAGAACTCCGTGGACCCTACCCAGCTAGTCGAGTGTTGCGGGAGGGTACGACGACCCTCCAAAGGCCCTAAAATCCAATAACCCAATTGGCTAACGTTCCGAGAGCCCTGCCCAAGCCAGCCAAGTGAGCCATCTAACATTCCCAGGGGCCCTGCCCAGCCAGTCAACTGAGTCAGCGAAGACTCCCGGGGGCCCTACCCAAGCCAGACAGAGCGTATAAGGCAAATCAACTCCTTAGAGGATCTCAAATTCAAAACCTTTGTGGATCGACGCCCACTACCAACCACATCACAACATAATGGACCTCGAAGCATCCAACCAGGAAGATACCACGCCTCCGATAACGCATCAACACCATAGAAAAAAGGGGAGAAAGGACAGAAAGATCTCAAGCACTACAAACCAAAAGTAAGTTCAACTATCAGACCCAAGTCTGCTATGCTATTCTAAATGGACCTAGTCCATCCACATCAACGTTAGATACATACCAAAGTTAACCAGGTGCATGGGTCTAAGTCAACACTAGTCTTTCCTAAACTAAGGCCAAAGATATACTCCAATATAATAAACAACTAACCAAATAATCCACATGCTGCAACATATAAACAACCCAATAGATAATTCAACACAATCACAGATAAGCAACCCTTCCGATAACATTGTACTAACCCCAAAATAGCCCAAAAATCAACCCTGAAGCATGGTTTCTGAGAAGAAGAGAAGAGATACTAGCTACCCATCCCAGATTCACACAAATCTTCATGCATTTACACAATCAGGCTCAATCTAAAGGAAGGGAAGTCGTATCCTACCTAAGGGTCTACCGCGCGCATTATAAATCACTCTCTCGGAGCCTTCCTATTTCGACCGACCTCGGATTGCTGCCACACTATCAAAATAGAATCACAGCATCAGTACAGTCGTTAAGACATGAAAATCATCAAAATCGAAGACAAACTAATTTCAGAGTGAAAATCAAGAATTGTGGGACCCACTCTGGAATTTCTTGAATTGACTCTGTGAAGAGGTGCTAAACCCTTCCCCAAGCTTGTGTTCCGAAATGGAACACCGATTGCGGCTTGAATCAGCTTCATGCAACAACAAACCAAAGACGCAAAACTTTACACAATTTGCTTAAGGTAGCAACTTATGCCTCAAATTCATGGAAATCGAGGACCACCCAACACTATCTAATCACTAACCCACACAGCCAACGGATTCCGATCACTTGTCGTTTTGAATCACTGAAAAGTGACTTAAAACAAGAAATACATCAATTTCCAAACTTTCCTCCAACAAAAACCCGATTGCCCTTCTACGAACTGCCAGTACCGCTGACCTCCGCGAACACGGAGGGAAAACAACCACACCATTGCGAATGCAGCAAGGGGCCCGCGAACGCAGACGAAAAACAACCACAGCTTTTTGAATACGGCAAGAGGCCCGTGAATGCGGATTAACAAAGCAAGTACACCTCTGCGAGCACGACAAAGGGTCTGCGAACGCAGCTAAGGGTCTGCAAACGTGGAGAAGAGGACCGCAAACCTCCTCGAACACAGAACCCTATCCGTGAACGCGAGGAGAAAGGATCCCCAGATCTTCCAGACTTCAGCGAACGCAGAGCCTTATCCACGAACACGGAGAAGGAAGTCTCACACCTCTGCGAATGCGGAGAATAAATGGGTCAGCAACATTAGTTGTGCACCAGCTGAGTTTTAGGCATTCACAAAACTTTGACTGGGTGCTCAGAATTCGTTCGAAACCCCGTGAATTCAAACGAGACATGCTACCCCATAATATTAGACATTCCAAACTCAATGGCGCAGTCGGAATTTCCATACAAGGTCATTTCGACAAAAGTGGGTCTCACGCCCATAGCGCCATTTTAGCCTTCTTCAACCAATAGCCTCGAAATTAGATCGGGAGCCTCGGGAAGCGCTTGAAGGGTAATTCTAGACCAAACTCAGCATTTTAGAAATAACCACGCCGACGGAATTCTCATCCGAGTGCTTTTACCAAGAATGTTGACCAAAGTCAAACTTGAGCAAAATTTCAAAGGCTAAAGCACCAAATGGCACCAAAGTGACACCGAAAACCTCAGGACTTGTGCAAATCATGCGACTAGCCTAATTTGGCTGCTCCGGAACTAATGGAACCGTTAAAATTCCCTTCTGAGGTCGTTTACCTGAAGTTATGACCGAAATCAACTTCTCAACATATAAAAGTTCCAGGGATCTGGGCATAAAACCCAAACGAATGACTAGGAAACCGAACAATCAGTGCCAGCATGTCATAAATGACTTGGGGACGCTACATGAATGTTCTAAATGACAGAAAGAAGGAATTAACAAGAAAATGACCTGGAGGGTCATACATTGTAGAAGTTGAGCGTCGAACTCAAAATGATAAAATCAGGGCCTCAAACCCAAGGTGATAGAATCTGGGCCTCGAAGCCAAAGCATCAATCTCAAGATAGAAATATTATCCTCGAACTGTAAAATGTCAACCTTAAACTAGAATTAATGGCCTATAACCATAAATAATCATTGCAACCGACCAACTCATAACCTAACCAATAAGAGTGCCAAGGGTGTGTTAATTCCAATGAGAATCCCATGCCAAGTAAAGTCACCATGGGGCGCCACCCACCCAAAGGTATCAAAAGAAGGCTCCTAGCCTAGTACAACTCAATCTCCATTCGTCACAATAGCACAAAAATTCAGTAACACTTCGAAACCACAGAAATAGGGAGAGAGAGAGGATAGAAGATCTAATAAGCCATGAATTCGCCTAAACTAAGGCTCATACTATCAAACTCAAGTCTGTTATTCTTGTCTATAAGGATCTAGTCTGTTTGAAACCACGTCACATACAAAGTAAAACTCAAAGCTCGAGAGTGTAAGGCAACACTGGTTTATCCTAAGCTAAGGCTGGACATACATAAAAAAGCAAGTAAATTCAATTAATTCACATATCATGCACAAGCTCAAACAAATAAACTATCAAGGTACTATGCCCGAAATAATTCCGATCAAACCTAAAATATGGTATCTAAGAAGAGAGGTAAGAATACTAGATCCCAACCCCAATTCACACTAATCAACATGAGTTCACTCATTGAGGTTCAATCTAGATAGAAAGGAAGCTGAAGCTTGCCTATAGGCCGAACGCGTGCGCTCCAAATCACAAGGTCCGAGTTTTTCCCTTTCGAACGGCCTCTAAATGGTGCCACACTAACAAGAATAGGATCAGAATGTCAATATGATCGTTTAGACACAAAAATCACCAAAAATGGAGCCAGACCAAATTTTAGAGTCAAATGGGAATTGTGGGACCCGCACCA
>JAGDQO010003059.1:7500-10214 GCA_018342035.1 Solanum appendiculatum | reverse complement strand
TCTTCAAGGTAACCGCGCCGGAGGCACGACCCGGCCAATTAAGGCCAGGAGCGCATCGCCGACAGAAGGGACGAGACGACCGGTGCACACCTAGGGCGGACCGGCCGGCCCATCCCAAAGTCCAACTACGAGCTTTTTAACTGCAACAACTTAAATATACGCTATTGGAGCTGGAACTACCGCGGCTGCTGGCACCAGACTTGCCCTCCAATGGATCCTCGTTAAGGGATTTAGATTGTACTCATTCCAATTACCAGACTCATAGAGCCCGGTATTGTTATTTATTGTCACTACCTCCCCGTGTCAGGATTGGGTAATTTGCGCGCCTGCTGCCTTCCTTGGATGTGGTAGCCGTTTCTCAGGCTCCCTCTCCGGAATCGAACCCTAATTCTCCGTCACCCGTCACCACCATGGTAGCCCACTATCCTACCATCGAAAGTTGATAGGGCAGAAATTTGAATGATGCGTCGCCGGCACGATGGCCGTGCGATCCGTCGAGTTATCATGAATCATCGCAGCAACGGGCAGAGCCCGCGTCGACCTTTTATCTAATAAATGCATCCCTTCCAGAAGTCGGGGTTTGTTGCACGTATAAGCTCTAGAATTACTACGGTTATCCGAGTAGTAGATACCATCAAACAAACTATAACTGATTTAATGAGCCATTCGCAGTTTCACAGTCTGAATTTGTTCATACTTACACATGCATGGCTTAATCTTTGAGACAAGCAGATGACTACTGGCAGGATCAACCAGGTAGCATTCCTCAACGACGCCGCGCGCCGCATGAGCCCGTCACGCCCGGTCGGGCGCGGCCGGGTCCAACGCGAGCGCGGCCGTCATTCGCAAGGAGCATTCGTTTTGGGCAGATAGGAGCCGATGAAGACCCCATGCCCACTGCGTCTACCGAATCCGAGAATCCGAGCCGCCGCTCACGGACCGCGCCCTCGCACGACGAAGCGAGGAGGGCGTGGGACGCGAGAGCGGCTTTTGGGTTCACCCCGCACCTGGAATGCGAGGGGCGAAAGGCGACCGATTGCACGTGATTAATGCCTGGGCATTAGGTATGCAGCACAGGAGACCGACTTCCGACAAGCCTAGATTGCGCTTGTCCCACGACCGAGATGGCATGCGGGTCAGGACGTCGCTGCTCGAAGCAGGGATCCAACCTAAACACACAAGCCGAACGCCACTCATGTGCAGTACGTGAATTGCTTCGTCGATGCACGCCCAACACCAGCCCCGACGCCCGACATAAGATGTCGTGCGCCGATGCCGAATCGTGCGACGTTGCATGGAAAAAGCAATCCCCGCCTTGGAACCGTAAGGGGGTGGGAACTGAATCCCCCGCAAAGGTGTTGGAGGCACCTGAAGTTCCTTGCACCGGACCACCTGCCCCCGTCGGCCACGTCAGCGCTTGGCCGTACATGGCCTTACGTGCCCCGTGCGTGCAGCGCCTAGAGTTAGCGCGTAACAGGAGCTCTAGAAACTCGCCACTCCGCCCGAGAAGCACTTGCCCGTTTCTCAACCAACGCGTATGGACCGATCGAGATAAATGCCTCAGCGGCGCCCGATAACGCCGACAGCGTCGTCGAACGTGTTTTTGTAGTTGCCCGACGACGTAGCACGGACTAGCCATGCATGCCATCAAGCGCCCACGCAGCACGCCCACTAAGCCCATAGGACGCCCGTGCCGTCCGCCTGCCCTCGCCTCAGTGTGCCTCCAACAACTCTACCCCCCTTATATATGCTTAAAAAAAAAAAACCCACGTGACAGGAGTAGACATGGTTTTTCCAGAGAATCATAATGAAAATGTACAACCCAAATTTGCACGGGCTAAGGTACAAACACACAATAGCTTGCACAAATAACTTTTATATATATTAAAAAAAGGTTTTCAACAATTTTTTTAAATTTTTATTTTTTTCCAAAAAATCCGAAAAATTATTAATAAATTAATAAAAATAGGAAAAATATGAAAAAAATGTAAAATCAACTCCAAAAAATTACCAATAAATAAAGTAACCTTAAATCCAATAATTGAGTATATTTGGTTTTTAAAATGTGACGTAAAAATTATTAAAATGCAAAAAAAAAAAAAAAAAAAATCGAATAAATGTCGAAAAAATAGGATAAAAAAAATTATAAAACGCTTCTCAAACATGTTAAACTAATGATTAGAGTCATATTTGGTACAAATGAAAGATGAATTCAATCCTATGAACCGTAAAAGTAGTGAAGGTAAGATACGACTGAACCACGTGGGGCGGAAACATTGAGAATAGATGATGGAAAATAGATGGATATGCCCGAATATTTGATGTTCTTATGCATGAAAGGTGTTTCACGCTATTTTTATTTTTTAACGGCATGGACGTCCGCATGTTGTCGACTGGACATCGCCACGACTGACATCACCTCGGCCGACGTCGTCTGTCCGATGCGTGCAGGCCACGGACGATGTCGTCTGACCGATGTGCACAGGCCACGGACGATCTCGCCCGGCCTCGGTCGATGTCGGTTGGTCGATGCGTGCAGGCAACGGCCGATGTCGCCTGGCCTCGGCTGGCCGATGCGCGCAGGCCCCGGGCGATGTCGCCTGGCCTCGGCTGACCGATGTCGCAGGCACACGCGACATCGCTCTGGCATTGGCCGACCTTGCATGGCCTTGTGGCGCAGGCCTTGGCCGACGTCCGCCTTGACCCCGTGCAAC
>JAGDQO010003055.1:0-34176 GCA_018342035.1 Solanum appendiculatum | reverse complement strand
AAAATGCGTAATCATACCCAATAGATAGCATATTAATGTAATGATATGTATAATGATGCTTACATAAAAATCATATTTAGTGGGACGTAGTACATGTGTGGCGAGTGACCATCAATATAGTATTTCCAAGGCCTACCAACCCCTTGGAGAGGCGAAAGAGGTACAAACCCCTCAATATGGTTACACGGGCCTACCACCCCCGAGCTAGGGACCAAGGTAAAAACCCCTCGATATGGTTATACGGGCCTACTACCCCCCGTACTAGGCAACCAAGGTACCAACCCCTCGATACGGTTATACGGGCCTACTACCCCCCGTACTAGGCAACCAAGGTACCAACCCCTCGATACGGTTATACGGGCCTAATACCCCCCGTACTAGGCACCAGGTACCAACCCCTCGATATGGTTATATACCGGGCCTACTACCCGTACTAGGCTTGGTCGACTCACAACACTTATATAGAGAAAATCATATACATGTGTCCATTTCATCATCATTTCAGTAATTACATAACCATCCGTCTCATAGGACGTACCTTGGACCTTCCCTTTCCTAAGAATTCTATAAATGGCATTTTATCAAACACATGGTGGGCAATTGTTCATGTAAATGAAATCATGTATTTCAAGAATACTAATTCCAACCAATTCCAAAATCCATATAAATCAGCCCACCAACAACATACATATATATATCAACCTTCATAATTTGATCATGGGAGCATGTAAACCATAAACATCACATAATAATTCCATTTCATGATAATATGCAAAATGGACCAGAATAGGGTGTGTAATAGTAATTCCATAATTCAAGAGTTCATAAATAATGCATAAAGGACCCCATAACTTGAAGTAGAAATAGAGGATAAATGGTTGGACTTGTGGAAAGGAAGGTTTCCACAATCAAACCCACATACCTCAACTTTGGAGAATCCTTGATGAAGATTGGAATGGAGAATCGAAGCTTGAGATTGAGTCTTGAATCGGGAATTAGAGCTTGAGATGTTTGAATTTGGTTGAAGATCTTGGTGGAATTTTTGGAGAGGGCTTAGAGAGTGTTTTAGGAGTTAAGAAAAATGACTAAGTATGGAACATATCCCCTTTTTATAAAAAACGTCCCCAACCCGCCTAAAAAAAAAGCTCACTGGAAATTGCAAATCTGCACAGACAGGTTTTACGAAAATGGTCATAACTCCCTCATCCTAACTCGGACTAAGGTGAAACAAAGTGCGTTGGAAAGCTAACTCAAAGAGCTTTAATTTGATAGGTTGCAGAACTTCCAGTTCCTTGTGTGCTAAGAGATATGCCCCTTTAAAGTTGACCCTCCAAATAGCAATTTTTGCGATTTTCGAATTTTGATACGGTTGCTCTAAAATTCGGGTTAGACCCATTTCCCACTCAATTTGACCCCAAAAATAAGAATATGAAGTCGAATTTCCGAAATCATGCACGGATTTTGAGATATATGGAAATTACAATTATAGGTGTTTCCGAAGCACATTTTCGGGCATTTTTGGGGTCGTTTCAAATATCTCCCTTGGGAACATTCGTCCCCGGAATGTTAAAAGAAACGTACATGAGAGACACAAACATGAAATTTCAGCCCACATAAGATGGAACAATGCAGCTTACACCCTTATTTCAAAAACCTCAATATAGTTGTAAAACCATCAATGAACTTGTCAACTTAACATGAATGTATGCAAATGAAACAATGGGCTGACTTAAGACCATCAGATTTTATAAAGGGCTTAGATCAAACCTTAGGCTCGAGTGGAGTGGAAAAGATAAGGATATCGCTTTGCAATGTCCGCTTTCGGCCTCCAAGTAGCCACTTTCAAAACGTTGATTTCTCCAAAGGACTTTTGATGGAAGCCACATCTTTGGTTTCTCAACCTCTTCACTTGTCTATCTAAAATCTGGACGCGGAACCTCTTCATAAGGTCAATTATCTTCAAACAACACCCACAACATCAAAAGAGACACAATGGCATTCGGATCAACCAACACATTCCTCACAATAGACACATGAGAATACCGGATGAACCAAATCCATCTCGCTAGGCAATTGCCAACTCATAAGCTACCTTGCCAATTCTCCTCATCACCTTATAAGGACCCACGTATCTTGGGCTCAACTTGCCCTTCTTACCAAAACGAACCACACCCTTCATGGGTGTCACCTTCAAATAAACCCAATCACCAACTCGGAATTCAAGAGCCCTTCTCCTCACATCGGCATAGGACTTTTGGCGACTTTGGGCCATCTTCAACCTTTCTCTAATCACCCTAACCTTCTCAAGAGCCTCCATAACTAGGTCTGGTCCTAACAAGGCCACCTCACCAACCTCAAACCACCCAACCGGTGATCTACAACGCCTCCCATAGAGAGCCTTCAAAAGGAGGCCATACGATGCTAGAATGATTAGCTATTGTTATAGGCAAACCTCAATCAATGGAAGATATCATCCCTAACTACCCTTAAGCTCCAATACACAAGCCCTAGCATATCCCTCAAGGTTTGGATAGATCCTTTCGGGCTTGTCCATACCCGTTTGCCGGGTGAAAAGGCCGTAGTAAGCCTTAAACTCTCGTACCTAGACCCCTTTGAAAAGACTTCCAAAAGTGTGAAGTAAATTGAGTACCACGGTCCGATATGATGGATAGAGGAATCCCATGCAACCTTACCAAGTCATGAATATATAACCTTGCATAATCTTCCGCCTCATATGTTGTCTTTACCGGTAGAAAATGAGCCGATTTTGTCATCCTATCAACCACCACCCAAATAGAATCAAAACCTTTTCTAGTCTTGGGTAAACCAACTACAAAATCCATATTAATTTCTTCCCACTTCCAAGTAGGAATCTCTATGTCTTGGTTTAGACCACCCGGCCTTTGATGTTCGGCCTTGACTTGTTGACAACTATGACAACCGGAGACGAATTTGGCAATGTCCTTCTTCATGCCTCCCCACCAATACACATCCCTCAAATCTCTATACATTTTTGTGGAACCGGGGTGGATGGAGTAGGAAGAATTATGAGCCTCCTCAAGAATTTTCTCCCTCAAACCATCAACACAAGGCACACACAACCTACCTTGGTACCTAAGGGCACCATCTCCCCCTTGGGAAGAAAACTTCCACTTGCTCTGCTTTCACCAAGGCCTTCAATTCAAAACAAGAAGAATCAGATCTTGTTTTGCTATCGACTCATCAACCAAGAAGACTAGCACCATCAACAACGACCACATACATACCAACGCTCTTCCAAACCTAACCCAAAACTAGCCAACCGATGTCCCTCCCTAGCCATTTCCCTATCACCAATATCAACATGAGCTAGGCTACCCATAGACACCCTACTCAAAGCATCCGCCACCACATTAGCTTTATCGGGATGATAATGCACACTCATATCATAATCTTTAAGAAATTCTAGCCACCTTCTTTGTCTCAAGTTGAGATCTTTTGGGTGAAGACATATTGGAGGCTCTTATGATCGGTGAACACATCGACATGTACCCCATACAAATAATGACGCCAAATCTTTAAAGCAAACACCACCGCGGCTAATTCAAGATCATGCGTAGGATAGTTCTTTTCATACACTTTGAGTTGTCTAGAAGCATAGGCTATCACCTTACCATTTTGCATTAGAACACAACCCAAGCCAACTCTAGAAGCATCACAATACACAACAAATCCCTCAAGCCCATCCGGTAGTGACAATATAGGAGCGGACACAAGTTTATCTTTCAAGGTTTGAAAACTCCTTTCGCACTCGTCGGTCCACTCAAACTTAGCCTTCTTTTGTGTCAACTTAGTCATGGGAGAAGCATAGAAGAAAACCCATTCACAAATCTCCGGTAGTAACCCGCTAAGCCCAAGAAGCTCCTAATATCCGACGGGGTCAATGGCCTAGGCCAATTTCTAATCACATCGGTCTTCTTAGGGTCTACCTTAATACCATCCCCTGACACCACATGACCTAGGAAAGCAACCTCCCTCAACCAAAATTCACACTTTTCATACTTGGCATACAACTTCTCCTCTCTTAATCTTTGCAACACAACCCTCAAGTGACCCATATGTTCTTCCTCACTATGCGAATAGATTAAAATATCATCAATGAAGACCACAACAAAGGAATCAAGGTAGGGTTTAAAGACCCTATTCATTAGGTCCATGAAGGTAGCCGGTGCATTGGTCAACCCAAAGGACATGACCACAAATTCATAATGTCCATACCTAGTCCGGAAGGCTGTCTTGGGAATGTCACCCTCCCTCACCTTCACTTGATGATACCCGGACCGAAGATCAATCTTAGAGAAGTGGCTAGCCCCTTGCAATTGGTCGAACAAGTCATCAATCCTAGGAAGAGGATATTTATTCTTGACGGTGACCCTATTGAGTTGCCGGTAATCAATACACATCCTAAGGGACCCATACCACCAACACCTTGGGCCCTTGGAACATCATTGGCAAACCCCCTATGGGGCGCATGAGAAGACCCTTGGCCTTGATGAAATCGGTCTCCCCTTCGACTTTGGAACTTGCCCTCAAAACGGGCCCTCTTGGCCTCATGACCCCTCCTCTTCCTCAACTTCTCCTCCTCCATTTGTTCGGCATAGACCATCAAGCGGGACAAGTCCATGTCACTAATCAACATTGCGGACCGGCATTCTTCACTCACTAGGTCGGACACACCCATCACGAATTTATTCATTCTAGACCGTGAGTCGGCAACCAAGTGTGGAGCATATCTTGAAAGTTGGTTAAACTTGAGGGCATACTCCCTCACACTCATAGATCCTTGTTTTAAATTCATGAACTCCACCAATTTGGCTTCCCTAAGCTCTAGAGGAAAGAATCGATTAAGGAAAGCCGTTTTGAACTCTTCCCAAGGCACCACATAGTTTGCCCCCTTCTCTTTCTCCCATTGGTTGTACCATATTTGGGCCACTCCTTTTAGTTGGTAGGCCGCCAACTCCGCCTTATTTTCTGACCTCACGCCCATGATAGCTAATATCTTGTGGACTTCATCAATGAACTCTTGAGGGTCTTCATCTAACTTAGACCCATAGAATTCTGGGGGATTCATCCGCACGAAGTCTCTCACCCGTGATGCCGGGTAGGAGCCTGAGGGGCTTGGGTCCCGTGGTTGGCTTGATTAGCCATAGCTTGTGCAAATAAAGTAAGGGCATCCCGAAGATCCCCATTGGTCGGTTGTTCCTCGGGTGCGCGGGCTCGTCTTCCTCTTGTATTAGGCATGATCTAACATAACAAAGAACAACCGTTAGGGAAGAACTTAATTCAACTTCTACAGCACGACTTAGAACATGGAGAAGGGAAACATTTCCTAAAACGTCTCATAGCCTCCTACTCATAGTTGTGGTGCACAACACAACCATGAATCGGACTCTAATCAACGCGGTGTGTTGGACTCCGAGGATCATTCAACCTAGGGCTCTGATACCAAGTTTGTCACGACCCAAGCCTAGGGCCTAGATGTGACCGGCGAATGGGGAACCCGAAGGAACCCCAAACAAGCCTCATAGCGTATCATTACACATCCTTGGTCGCGGAAGCAATTAAATGACCATAAGCGATAAGCATAATCAAGGGGGAAATCGGGACTAAGGGAGCAAAAAAAAAAAAAGAAATGATACATAAATACCATAGATGAGTCAAGCTCAAGCATAATACACAACTTGTCCAACACCACCTCTAAACATGAGTACTTAGCGGGGGCCAAGACAAACTACCGGGCTCACCCTCATAGTCAAAACATAACTAGAAAGGAAAAGTTTTATACATAGCAAAAGATCATGAGCAACGTCCCGAAATGGAGGACTCACCAATAACCACTATAGAAAATCGTACTAGCCACGCGGAGGAGGATGGTCAAGCGGTGCTCCGGTCCCTACATGGTGACATCATGTAGGCATAGAGTATGCGTTAGTACATTTGAATGTACTAAGTATTGGGATGCAATGCAATGCTACATTAGATGGACATCATAGGAATGCGTAATCATATACCCGATAATAGCATAATGAATGAAATGATTGTATAATTGATGCTTACATAAAAATCATATTTAGTGGGACGTAAGTACATGTGTGGCGATGACCATCAATATAGTATTTCCCAAGGCCTTACCACCCCCTTGGAGAGGCGAAAGAGGTACAAACCCTCAATAAATGGTTCAGGGCATACCACCCCCGAGCTAGGGACAAGGTACAAACCCCATCGATACGGTTATACGGGCCTACTACCCCGTACTAGGCAACAAGTACAAACCCCTCGATATGGTTATACGGGCCTACTCCCCCCCGTACTAGGCAAACAAGGTACCAACCCCTCGATACGGTTATACGGGCCTACTACCCCCCGTACTAGGCTTGGTCGCCTCACAACACTTATATAGAGAAAATCATATACATGTGTCCATTTCATCATCATTTCAGTAATTACATAACCATCCGACTCATAGGACGTACCTTGGACCTTCCTTTTCCTAAGAATTCTATAAATGGGCATTTTATCAAACACAAGGTGGGCAATTGTTCATGTAAATGAAATCATGTATTTCAAGAATACTAAGTCCAACCAATTCCAAAATCCATATAAATCAGCCCACCAACAACATACATATATATATCAACCTTCATAATTTGATCATGGAAGCATGTAAACCATAAACATCACATAAAAATTCCATTTCATGATAATATGCAAAAAGGACCATAATAGGGTGTGTAGTAGTAATTCCGTAATTCAAGAATTCATAATTGATCATGAGGACCCATAAACTTGAAGTAGAAATAGAGGATAAATGGTTGGACTTGTGGAAAGGAAGGTTTCCACAATCAAACCCACATACCTCAACTTTGGAGAATCCTTGATGAAGATTGGAATGGAGAATCGAAGCTTGAGATTGAGTCTTGAATCCGGAATTAGAGCTTGAGATGTTTGAATTTGGTTGAAGATCTTGGTGGAATTTTTGGAGAGGGCTTAGAGAGTGTTTTAGGAGTTAAGAAAAATGACTAAGTATGGAACATATCCCCTTTTTATAAAAAACGTCCCCAACCCGCCTAACAAAAAAGCTCACTGGAAATTGCAAATCTGCACAGACAGGTTTTACGAAAATGGTCATAACTCCCTCATCCTAACTCTGACTAAGGTGAAACCAAGTGCGTTGGAAACCTAACTCAAAGAGCTTTAATTTGATAGTTTGCAGCCCTTCCAGTTCCCTGTGTGCTAAGAGATATGCCCCTTTAAAGTTGACCCTCCAAATCGAAATTTTTGCAATTTTCGAATTTTGATACGGTTGCTCTAAAATTCGGGTTAGACCCATTTCCCACTCAATTTGACCCCACAAATAAGAATATGAAGTCGAATTTCCGAAATCATGCACGGATTTTGAGATATATGGAAATTACAATTATAGGTGTTTCCGAAGCACATTTTCGGGCATTTTTGGGGTCGTTTCAAATATCTCCCCCTTGGGAACATTCGTCCTCGAATGAGAATCAAGATATCATGAGAAGGGTAATAGACATGAACTAACAACCAAACCTAGCATGCAATCACATAAGTGCACATATCCGAGGAGGAAACATCAACTCCAAGCTAAAGCATGATCAACACATCATATCATGAAGACTTTATGCAAATCATACTCAAATGCACATAATCATATAAGACTCTTCATGAACATGCATAATTAAGGAATCATGGAAATCGACTATGACACATGAGACCAAAAGAATGAACCATGAGGATCAAGATACCTCAAGCTAGAGTGGAATCGGAAGGAAAGAGATGAGGATATCGAGAAATCATATCGGCCTCGGCCTGCCAAGTAGCACCCTTAACCAATTGATTCCTACATAGAACTTTCACAGAAGCAACTTCTTTATTCCTTAACTTTCGGACTTGCCGGTCTAAAATCTCAACCGGAACTTCTTCATTGGAAAGACTATCCTTTATACCAAGATTCTCCAATGGCACTATAGAGGTCGGATCACCAATACACTTCTTCAATTGGAGACATGGAAAACCGGATGCACCGATGCCAAATCATTACGCAAGTCAAGCTCATAAGAAACCTTACCAACACGTCTCAAAATCTGATAGGGTCCTACATAACGGGGACTAAGCTTCCCTTTTTTCCCAAATCTCATTACACCCTTCATGGGTGAGAGTTTCAAGTAAATCCAATCATCAACATCAAATTCTAATTCTCTTCTTCTAACATCGGCATAGGACTTTTATCGACTTTGGGTAGTTTTCAACCTTTCTCTAATAAGTCAAACTTTCTCCATAGCCTCATGCACCAACTCCGAGCCTATCAAAGCAACTTCACCAACTTCAAGCCAACCTATAGGAAATCTACACCTTCTACCATAGAGAGCCTCAAATGGAGCCATACTAATACTAGAATGGTAGCTATTATTATAAGCAAACTCAATCAAAGGCAAGTGATCATCCCAAGTACCCTTGATATCAATTACACAAGCTCTCAACATATCTTCAAAAGTTTGAATAGTACGCTCTGCTTGCCCATCAATTATGGGATGAAAGGCCCTACTGAGCTTAACACGAGTACCAAGACCTTTTTGGAACGACTTCAAAAATTGAGATGTAAATTGTGCACCACGATCGGAGATGATGGATAAAGGCACTCCATGCAGCCTAACCATCTCCCTCAAATACAACTTAGCATAATCCTCCGCCGAATAAGAAGTCTTAAGGGGAATAAAATGGGCTGACTTCGTCATTCTATCAACAACAACCCAAATCAAACCATATTGTCGCCTCGTGAAAGGCAAATCCACAATAAAATCCATATTCACATCTTCCCACTTCCAAGTAGGAATACTAATATCTTGGGTCAAACCTCCCGGCCTTTGATGCTCAACTTTCACTTGTTGACAATTAGGACACTTGGCCACAAATTCCGCAATATCTTTCTTCATTTCGTTCCACCAATAAATTTCCCGCAAATCACGGTACATTTTGGTAGCTCCTAGGTGGATGGAATATCGAGAACTATGGGCTTCCGATAAAATTTGCTCTCTTAAGCCCTCTACATTGGGAACACACAAATGACCTTGATATGGAAGCACACCATCTCCCCCTTGGGAGAAAACCTCTATGGACTTCTTGAGTACCGCTTCCTTTAGTTCAACCAAGTTAGGATCAAGACCTTGCTTACCTTTCACATCATGCACAAAAGAGGATTCGGAACCCTTGTGAACCGTAACACCACCTTTAGTAGAATCAACCAATCTAACACCCAATCGAGCCAATCTATGGACATCGCGAACCAACTCTTTCTTACCATCGTCAACATGAGCAACACTACCCATAGATAATTGACTAATAGCATCCGCCACCACGATAGCCTTAGTAGGGTGATAGAGAACACTTGTATAATAGTCTTTTAACAACTTAAGCCACCTTCTTTGGCGGAGATTCAAGTCTTTCTGGTTAAACACATATTGCAAACTCTTATGGTCGGTGAAGACATCTACATGTACTGCATACAAATAATGTTGCCATATTTTTAAAGCAAACACAATTGCCGCTAATTCCAAGTCATGAGTAGGATAGTTCTTTTCGTGCACCTTAAGTTGCCTTGAAGCATAAGAAATATCTTTCCCATTTTCCGTAAGAGAACATCCTAGCCCAATTCTCGAGGCATCACAATAAACCACAAAACCATCGGATCTTTCCGGTAGAGTCAATATCGGAGCCGAAGTAAGTCGATCCTTCAACTCTTGGAAACTCTTCTCACATGTCTCGGACCATACGAATTTAACCTTCTTTTGAGTCAAAGCCGTCAATGGAGAAGTAATAGATGAAAACCCTTCAACAAACCTCCTATAATAACCGGCTAAGCCCAAGAAACTATGGATATCCGAAGGTGATAAAGGTCTAGGCCAATTCTTAACCGCTTCCGTCTTCTTAGGATCTACCTCAATGCCCTTACCAGAAATAATGTGACCAAGAAAAGCCACGGTCCTTAACCAAAACTCACATTAACTAAACTTCGCAAAGAGTTGTTGGCCCTTGGGGACTTGCAACACAATCCTAAAATGATTAACATGTTCACCCTCATTCTTTGAGTAGATCAAAATTTCGTCAATAAACACAATAAAAAACATGTCAAAGTATTGCTTAAACACTCTATTCATCAAGTCCATAAATGCGGCCGAAGCATTTGTCAACCCAAACGTTATTACCAAGAACTCGTAGTGACCATACCTAGTCCGTACAGTCATTCTCGGAATATCATCTTCTTTCACCCTTAATTGGTGATAGCCCGAACGAAGGTCAATTTTAGAGAAATAACAAGCCCCTTAAAGTTGATCAAACAAGTCATCTATCTTTGGTAGAGGATACTTATTCTTAATAGCAACCTTGTTGAATTGGCGATAGTCGATACACATACGGAATGAACCATCTTTCTTCCTTATAAACAAGACCGGAGCACCCCATGGAAAAATACTTGGCCGGATGAAACCCTAATCCAACAAGTCTTTCAACTACTCTTTTAGTTCCTTAAGTTCTACCGGAGCCATTCTATAAGGAGGAATAGAAATAAGTTACGTATCTAGGAGAAGGTCAATACCGAAGTCTATTTCCCTTTCGGGAGGAATACCGGGCAAGTCATCGGGAAACATTTCCAGAAACTCATTAACAACGGGGACCGACTCAAGAGTAGGGGTCTCGAAATCTATATCCCTCACCCTAACCAGATGGTAAATTCACCCCTTAGAGATCATCTTTCTAGCTTTTAGATAAGAAACAAATTGACCTCTAAACATAGAATTTTCCTCCTTCCACTCTAGGATAGGCTCATTTGGGAATTGAAATTTGACCATTCGAGTCCTACAATCAATCGAGGCATAACAAGCATGCAACCAATCCATCCCAAGAATAACATAAAAATCTAGCATATCAAGCCCTACAAGATCAACATGAGTGACTCTATGGGATAAGGAGACGGGACAATCTCTACAAACTCTCTTAGCCATGATAGATTCTCCAATCGGAGTAGAGACACGAAAAAGATCTAGCAGCACATCCGGAACAACATCAAACCTCATGGCCACATATGGCGTCACAAAAGACAAGGTAGCACCGGGATCAAGCAAAGCATAAACATCAAAATGGAAAACTCTTAACATACCAGTAACCACATCGGGAGAGCTCTCTTGCTCATGACTAGCCTGAAGTGCATAAAATCGATTTTGCTTCTGAGCATTCGAACCCTTTCTTCTGGCTGGAGCTTGCTTATTCTCCCTTCCCTTGGCCGTGAGAGATGGACAATCCCTCATCTTGTGACCACTCTTTCCATAATTATAACAACCATCCGTACCAGCTAGACATCTACCCTCATGCGATTTCCCACACTTGGCACTAGGAGCCAATACAAAACCACCATTATTCCCTCCCTGAGACTTGGGGTTAGACACCCCATCATTGTTGAACTTCTGAGGAGCATTGGATGGGCCTTGGCTGGAGAAACTTTGCCAAAATCTAGGACGACCATGTCCATCGAACCTTGCATGCGAAAAGTTACCATCTCCGGTCCTAGCCCTCTTGGTATCTCTAGACCTTTCCTTAAGCTTTTCTCCTCAATTTGTTGAGCATACACCATGAGACGAGACACGTCCATATCATTAACAAGAATAGCGGTGCAGAATTCTTTAATCAACATTTCGGACACCCCTGAAACAAACTTACTCATTCTTGCCCTTGGATCGGCAATGATGGATGGAGCATATCGGGACAATTGTGTGAACTTCAAAGCATATTCTTTCACACTCATATTTCCTTGTCAAAGATTGATGAACTCAAGCACCTTTGCCTCCCTCATTTCAAGGGGAAAGAACCTATCAAGGAAAGCAACCTTGAATTTCTCCCAATCAAGAGGACCCTTATTAACCGCCCTCTCACTCTTCCATTGATTGAACCAAATTTGGGCAACACCCTTGAGTTGATAAGTGGCAAACTACGCCTTTTCTTCCAGCATCACACCCATGATCATCAACATCTTGTATACTTCATCAATGAATTCTTGAGGATCTTCCTAACCTTAGAGCCATGGAATTTCAGAGGATTCATCCTCGTAAAGTCCCTCACTCTTGATGCCGCCGTACCCACATTTGGGTTCACGGGAGCCACCACCTCTCTATTGGGTAGAGCCATGACGACTTGAGCCAACACTTGGAAAGCAGAACTAAACTTCGCATTAGTCACTTGTTCGGCCAAAGGGTCGGCCGAAACTTGAGGAGCTTGAGGAGGAGCTTCTTGTTCCACATTCTCTCCCATGTTTCTTCTAGCATAAACTCTTTGGGTCGTCATATCCTGAAACGCGTAGGATAGGGATTAGGAGAGAGATATATAGAGTTAACTCTATGGCACGACTTAAGAGTATTGAAAGAAGTGGAATTTCTTAAATGTCTTATAGCCTCTCATTCATAAATGTGGTGCGCTTCACACTCATGAACAAGACTCTATTTGACGCGGCTTATGAGACATCCTTAGATCTTTCTAAAACCTTGTGCTCTGAATACCAAGTTTGTCATCACCCAAGGTACCCCCTAGATGTGACATAGCGTACAAGACCCCGAGAGGTTTCATACAAGACACTTAGCATACATTACATACAAGATAATAGAGAATAAAAGTTTGAAAGAGAATTTCATATCAAAGCTTTTAAAAGAAACGGCGGAAGTCGACATCTCATGTCTCAAAGCCAATCTAATATAAAGAACAAGGTTTGGGACGTAACCCAATACAATTCAAAGACTGAAAGGAAATACATGAAAATGAAATAAGAGCTAGGCTATGTCCTCAGATGGGTGATGACTCACCAAATCTTCTATCAACTCTCTAATCAAGCTCTAGCCACGAGTGGAAGGTGAATCGCCACGTCCTACACCAAAGAAGTTAATGTAGACAAAAGTATGCATTAGCACAATCAAGTACTAAGTATGATAACAATTCACATAAACACATAAATCATGCTAGAGAGAGAGACATAATCATGACATGCAATGGCAAAGCTAAAAACATGATAAACATGAGAAAGATGAAACATAAAGCATATATCAAGGCCAAAGCAAGCTAAGTCATCTTTCCTTCTTTTCTTTACTTTATCATGAGAACACTTGTTCATTAACTTGTGGGGAAAAGCCTTAACCGACATGTAAGACCATGTGAGCTATCAACATGGAATCCGGTGTCTACCCTACACCGAAAAGGGGTGTCCTACTTGCAAAGGTAAGAGCATGAACTTCTTAGCTTATGTGGATCCACTAGCTAATGTCTACTTAAAGACAACATCCTATGGTGGCAACATAGTTTATGGGATAGAGATTTCTTTAGGAGACTCGGCCTCAACTAACGGGAGAGCTCCATCTAGAAAACCTGGCCTCTACTAACGGGAGAGCTTTCACTAGAAGACCCAGTCTCTACTAACAAGAGGTCTTCCATCTCAATATCCACTCAGTGCTAAGCATAATTCCCACGGATTAGTCATTAAAATATTTATATCATTAAACATTAAAAGGTACAACTAGGGTTACCAATTCAAGCTAAAATCATGCTTATAGACGTTTCATCTTCCATGGACTTTTTCCAAGCTTACGTCATTAGAATAGCTCCTTAAGAACATGGGTAATCACCTCTTTGTTCTTCTGTTATCATAGTGGGAGAATTACATGAGAAAACCTTTCACTACTCAACCATAGCATCATCATATCATAATTTTGGTACTTTACTCTCAAAGCACCCTTAATTCATCATGCTCATATTTCATAGTTCGTAGAGTTCATATGGGTTCATGCAAGTTCAACTCATATCATGCAATTTAATGCAAGCTCATGCTTAGAAAGCCATAATTAAGATAATTTACCCATACTTGAAGGAACTCACATAATAGAGTATATTCATGCTTTTGACATGATCATGCTAAATCATAAGATTATCCTCAATTCATTCATAATTCATGCTTGATTTCGTAGAGAATTCATTAACTTCATCAAATCATAGCTCAATCCAACAATGAAAGCATAGATTATCAAATTGGGGAGAATTAGCTTGGGATCATGGGGGTTCATGCAATCTTTACATCAAATCAAGTAATTCACGCTAATTCGTGCACTAAGTTACTTTATTACGCTATATCGTGCCCTAGGAATCATAAAATCAACAATTAAAATCATAATTGAAGAACCCACAATGATTGATCGAAACCCTAATTCAATTGGGTTAGAGTAAACCTTTGAAAATCATGAAGAAGAGGAAGGGCCCATTGGAGGAAAGGACTCCTAATGGTGAACACTATCATACCTCAAAGCACTCCACAAGAAATTGGAGAAGATTGAAGGTCTTCAATGGAGGATTCAAGCTTTCTACTTCTTCTTCCTTGAGATTTGAGAGACTTTCTTTTAGAGAGAAATATTTGAGAGAGAAGAGTTTAGGAATGAATTAGAATGAAAGGAATTAGGCTTAGAAAGTATTTATAGGTCTTATATTAAGGGTATAACCGACTTTAGGAACACTATCATTCTCTAATGGAAGTTAATAACAGACTTATTAATAAAAATACTCCAACAAGAGATTGCTCTTTCGACGATTTAAAGATTGAAATTGCAAATTTAAAAAAGGAGATTAAATCTATCAAACAAAATCAAATGATTTGTGATCATAGGATTACTGAGATAGAGAAAAATAATTCCTTAGCTGAGTCACCCTATGAAAAAGGCGGTTTTGATGAAAACTTTGATAAAGAGCTTGATCCAAAACAAGATTTGTTTTTAGGTATGATGAAAATTATTAATTCTCCCAAATGGTACATTACATGAACGATTCTGATTGATAATAGTTTCTCAATAACTAATGTCGCAATGATTGATAGTGGAGTTGATGTTAGCTACATTCAAGAAGGTCTTGTACCTACTCAGTATTTTCAAGAAACTACTCATATGGTGAAATCTGCTTCTGGACATGCTTTAAATATAAAGTATAAATTGCCTAATACGCATATCTTTTAGAACAAAGTCTGTATCCCTCATTTCTTCTTTTTGGTAACAAACCAGTTATACCCTCCAATTATACTTGGAACCCTTTTATCAATGCTATTTATCCCTTCACTTACATAGACTCCAAAGGGTTCATGGCAATTTATAAAGATAAAAAAATAGGTTATACTTTTATTACGGATCCCGTAACACGAGACATTAATGCTTTAATTGATATGAAGCAAAAATATGTTGATTCGTTACAATTAGAATTATGTAGCATGAATATAGTTGATACTTTAAAATCTGCTAAAGTTCAAGAAAAGATTAAATTGATCTCTGAACAAATTGCTGTTGATATTTGTGCTGATCACCCCAGTGCCTTTTGGAATCGAAAAGAGAACATTGGTACTCTTCCATATGAAGATGATTTCTCTGAAAATGATATTCCTACAAAATCTAGACCCTGCCAGATGAATTCCAAATTGGTAGAATTCTGCAAAAAAGAAATAGACAATTTGTTACAAAAAGGTTTGATAAAACCCTCTAAATCTCCTTAGTCTTGCATTGCTTTTTACGTTAATAATGCTGTAGAAAAAGAACGGGGTGTCCCCAGATTAGTGATTAATTATAAACCCTTAAAAATTTTTTTACAATGGATAAGGTATCCTATACCTAACAAAAGGGATTTGTTTTCTAGGTTATATAATGCCAATATATTTTTCAAGTTCGATTTAAAATCTGGATGTTGGCAAATTCAAATATTTAAAGAGCACACTTATAGAACTGCTTTTAATGTCCCCTTCGGGCAATACGAATGGAATGTTATGCCCTTTGGTTTGAAAAATGCTTTTTCTGAGTTTCAGAAAATAATGAATGATATATTCAATTCATATTTAGATTTTATCATTGTCTATATTGATGATATATTGGTATTTTCTAAGACTTTTGAACTGCATATTAAACATCTTGATATTTCAAGAAGATTGTTATACAAAATGGTTTAGTAATTTCCTAGCCAAAAATGAGTTTATTTCATACTGAAGTTCGATTCTTAGGACACCATATTTGTCAAGGAAATATTACACCAATACAAAGATCTATAGAGTTTGCGTCAAAATTTCCTAATATAATTACTGATAGAACTCAATTACAAAGATTCTTGGGAAGTTTAAATTATATATCACCATTTTATAAATATTCATCTCGAGATCTGGCCCCTTTATATGATAGGTTGAAAAAGAATCATAAAGAACCTTCGACAAGCAAACTTACTACTTTGGTTAAAAATGTTAAAAATAATGTTAACTCTTTACCTTGCTTGACTCTTGCTAATCCTGCATGGGTTAAAATAATTGAGATCGATGCGTCTAATGTTGGTTATGGTGGGATATTGAAACAAATAAATCCCAATGATAAATGTGAATATTTGATAAGATTTCACTCTAGAAAATAGACAGAAGCACATAAAAAATATGCTACCGTGGCTCATGAAATGCTGACTATTGTCAAATATGTTTTAAAATTTCAAGATGATTTATATAATCAAAAGTTTTTGATAAAAAATGATGCACAATCTGTTAAATTTATGTTTAACAAAGATTTTAAACATGATGGTTATAAAATAATATTTGCAAGATGGCAGGCGCAACTAGCCCCTTTCGACTTTCAAATTCAATATAAAAAGGGAATTGATAATTCCTTACCTGACTTCTTGTCTCGTGAATATATTCAATAATTTCTTATTTCCAAGCATTCTTAGATGAAAAACTTTAATTACCATATTAAAGGTAATTCCATTCTCCAAAGATATAACAATTCTTATTTTAGAAAAAATTATTGATTATTACTTAGAAGAAGATTTCTCTATACATGATTATGAGGACTTCTCTGAAGAAGTCAGAGAAAACATGACTGATTATGATCTATCCGAATAAAAAGACCTACTATGTTTGTAGGATGGATTCCTCGGGAGTTAAAGGTAAAGGTAGAGGACGGGGAAGATCATCCCCACAACAACAAAGATCATATTCTCAAGGATCGTCATACGGATCCTCCCCATCAAGCTCCCCAATTATATAAATGGGAAGAAGAAGCCTAGTGAATGAGAAGATATCTCAATCTTCAGTTGGTCAATCTATCCACCTGGAAGATATTCCTGAAGATAGTCCGTTATACGCACATTTGCAGGCATATTGAACTGCTCAAAAGCAAAGTGATACGTTTTCTTGGATCACAAAAGAAGATAATAATGATATCAAATCCTATGAGAAATTAGTTAACAAAGAAATGATATTTCTTTTGGAAAATTCTGAGATTCAGAGAAAAGATGAACCATGGAAAATATTCCAATGATATCTACTTAATGGATTATATTATCTGGAAAATATTCCAATGATATCTACTTAATGTATTATATTATCCGGGTGAGTCATACAAAACCCTTTTATATTATGAGACTATTCTCAAAGAAACAGGTAGTGCATAATTTCAGGACTTTTCTGGTTATAGCACGGATTAAAACGTTTATAACTTTTCAAAAATCATTATTAAGAATATTATATCTATTGAAGACTGGGAATCTCTACAATGAAAGAAAGGTAGATAAGCCTTAAAATAACGCGTGTGAATTTTACCTACTGGGATTATATTCAAGCTTTTGATAAAGTGCTTTATTACAACAATGATAAACATAAACACACTTGGTTTATCAAAGTATGCGCAAAGGTATTTGATCAAACCATTCCCAAGTTGTTTCTAAACTGGTGGTCATACCATGGTCCAACTGTAAAAATTTTACCCGATCCATTTTTAAATTTATACAAAGAATGGGTAAAGGTGTCTCCAGACCTGAATGAATTATATCACGCAGATCATTTATGCTATTTTGAAAAAATAGACCAGATCTATTTCTTTATTGAATTCTCTATTCCATGGATTCACAAATGGACTCCAAAACAAGGATTCACAGAAGAATCGATCCCATATTTATACAGAACTTTTTATAACAACTTCTGGGATAAATTGATGTAAAGGGATCCTAAAACAAAGATCTTATATGGTCAGGAACTCTTGGATTCCATTGAAATAAAAATTCAAGAATACTCAGCAGCCCCAATGAAAGAAGTAATTGACGATAGTTCAGTACGACATATCGCCAGAAAAATTTCATTTCAAGATGGTCATAAAGATGAAATGATAAACAAATATTTAGAAGAAGTAAAGAAAAATTTACTTCAGTCTATTAATCAAAACGAGAAGTCGGACACTTCAATGCAAAGTGAAACAAGCAATGATGATATTGCTCTTGATTCCTAACCTATTGAACCAGAGAAGATGTTATCTGAAGAAACCTTGAAAAAGGCTGAAGAATTATTTGGAAAATCAAAAGTGAAACAGTAAAACTTGACAAAAGATCAGACAAGTAGAAGACGAGTAGATATACTCTACACACAGTAAATACACTGTTCAGGGACCCAGATGTCGAGACCCAGTCTTCCTGTAGATAATATTTTATTTTTATAAATAGGATGGTTAATTTCTTTTAGAAGCAAGCTTTTTTGGACTCTTTTGTAATTAAGCTCTCTCTCTCCTATACTTATATTCTCCAAAGTAAATAAAATCTCTGAAGTTGAAAAGCATCTGGCCTTGCATCCCGGCCTAAGAGGTACCTATTTAATTTTGTTTATATATATTTAATTTTTCCCTCCCAGCCGTGACTATGTCCGGCTAAAGATCTCATATCTATGTTAAATAGTTAACTTCTCTCTCATAACTACCATGAAAGATCAAGACTCAATCAAAGTATAAAGGAATTTTTATGCAGCTTCTTGACTGCATTTCGAGATGGTGGTACAGTCAGATCTAGTACTACTCTTGTTGCCTTTGCCTTAGTGGCTCCGTCTAGCAAGCCGGTTGACTAAGCCCGTTAAGATGTTGAAAAAGGGCGTCCTTTCCCGGTTAGAACAGCTAGACACATGGGCTCAACAAAAGTATGTATTAGATCTAGACAGGCCCCTTGATTGAGTAAAAGGGTTACCCCTTTCCATATTGTCATAAAGCTCTATGAAAATTCTTCTGTATTTCGGTGTATTAAGTTAGCTAGATCTAGTTGATTGCGCGGACTACCGCCAGTCTTGACTGATCCTGTTAATCTGATACCGCCAGTCTTGACTGATCCTGTTATTATTATTATTATTATTATTACTTTCTGATGTTAACATTCTTGATGCTTTAACATTAAATGTAAAGACGCATGGTTATAATTATGCACCTGGATCTGAACTTATTTGCTTATCTTACATAATTTATTTTAAATTACTATCCACGTTAAACCCTAGATGTAAGTTATTTGATACTTCTGATTAGACTATTTTGGTGGAAACAAATTTTGCGAAGTCTAAGGTCACCATGAGGAGACCGATTAGGTGGGAAGAAATTAATTTCTCAACTATTTGGACGCTGAATTCGGTTAAATACCCAATTCAAATAATAATAATAATAATAATAATAATTATAATAATAATAATAATTATTATTTCCCCATGGTTTAGCAAAAGGTAGGGGATATTTTTTCTTCATCCGGGGGTTCATTCATTATGAACTAAAAAGTGGTTGGTTGATTAGTGAGGTCTTAAAAAGTCATAGAATTCATGATCGGCCATTCCATTTTTGTTTACAGCAAGTAGGCGACGTGAATCTATGGCGCATTAGTGTTGCATTTCCATTAGCATTTTGTTGCCTTTCGTTGTTATTGGAGTGCTCTGGACTTGTCCCCATTCCCCATTTCATCATTGTTGCATCGTATTATCTGCCTCGAGGTTAGTTTTCTTGGGTTTTGAATTTTGTAAGCCCTTTTTTATTGATTCCACTTGCAATTGTATGTGTGTTTGATATTATGCTAAATTGTATGCCCTGATTGCTTCTCATTAATTCGATCGTAAGAATTAGGTTTGAGCATGATTGATTTTCGTAATTTCTAGCCTTGTAAACAAGGTATTTGAATATTATGTTTGTGGGTTGTTGATTAATTGATAGGTGAAGTCTGAGTAGCCCCGAATTCAATTGAATGGCTTGAATTTTCCCAATGATGGATTCGGTGACGTCTTTCTTAAGGGCAAATCATCATTTTGTTGTTTTCCAATTGATTTTGGTGAAGTCTTAGTACCCCGGATAGAAATTGGGTATGGGTCTAGTTTATTTGTTGTTATTTGAGATTTAATTGTTGTGTATTGGGCTATTAGTTAAAAATCGTAAAAAAATTGGGTGGGTGATGCTTCTAGTTGGATCGGCGAGCTAAGTCGGTCTCGCCGAACCGATCGGCGCGTCTCCCATTGCACTCCCAATCGCCCTTTTAGTTTGAGTTTTTACCTGTGCATTCTGATATATTCGGTGAGCCCCCTTTCGCTCACCGAGTGGATTTCTTTATCGCCCTTTACACCTATTTTTGCCTGACCTGAGTCTGTAACTTTAGGCGATGCTTCTTTTTTCTAGCCCACTAGGTTAGGCGACTCGCCGACTTGGTCGGCGAGTCTGTCTGCATTTTATTTGTTTTTACTTGACCCTGTTCTAACCCGTTTCCCTCATTTCTTGTTTTTGCTTGTTGGTGTAACAGATATGCCTCGCCAAAACGCTGTTACTAATAGACCTCCAACCAGAAAGTGACAAAAAGGAATTGATATTGCTTCGGAAGTTGATAGACCACGACAACAAAGAGCTCCAAAGTCCTAACACAAAGGGAAAGGAAAACAAGTGGTCTCGGAGAGTGCATCCTTGGACAGTCAAGAACTATCCATCCAATTCACCTCCACTGAATCTGGTAGTTCTGAAGGTGAGGAGTTCGGGACTCCTATTGGGGAGATTTTGAAACGGACCCATGCCGAGTTGCGGTCCAAGGTCATCACTCCTTCTACTAGACATGAGTCTCCGGCAGCTTCTACTCCTGCCCCCGTTGCTTCGGCTCCAATTCCGGCCCCGACTCAGCTTCCGAGGTCAATGAACAAGTTGAAAGCCGAGGGTTCACAAACGATCCTCGAGGAAAAGAGGTTGTCCACCGATGGGGCGGTGGACAGATATCCACAGGTGTGGGAAACGATTCTTATAAATAAATTCCAAATATTCACAAAGCCCCGGATACCTTACGTACCTACATGGGTCCGGGAGTTCTATGACACCTACTCCAATTTGATCACTACAGTGAAGAAGTAGGCACAGTTGATGAAACCCGTTGATTTTGTGATGGTGCAAGGGAAGAAGGTCAAATGTAACCCAACCGAGATTAATGCTGCCTTGGGTTGCATATTTAGATGGCGGTATTCGTTGGCTGACAACCTGAAAGGAAGTTTGGAGACTCTGAAGGGGTGGTTGTCTCTGTTAATAAGTGATGCCTCCACTCGATAGTTAGATGATGGGGCCATAATAGAGAAGAAGGACCTCAAAATTGTTGCGAGGTATTGGTTTTGTTTCTTGAGTAGTACACTCATGCCTTCACATAATGAGTCAATTCTTCGGAATCAGAAGGCCGCACTCTTGGGCTGTATTATCGATCGACAGTTGTTGAATTTGGGAATGATCATTGAGTGTGAGATGTTGATGAAGGCCAAGCAGCAACATACCTCCCTCCTATTCCCGATCTTGATCAGTGAGTTGTGTAGGCAGGCCGGTGTCCCAATTGATGTGAAGATGGATGTTGAGGTCACTTCAACCTCGTCTTGTGACATCCAGAGGATTGAGGCCGAATATTTAAAAGATGAGGCCAAGAGGAGGAGGAGACGCCCAGTTGATACGTCTCTGACTGTTGATGTTGAAGCCATGGAGACGGGTTCTCCCACTCCCGCAGTTGAGCCGACAGGTGCTCCTATCCCTAATGCTCCTGCACTTCTACTTCTACACCGGGTCCATCTTCTTGCCCTACACCAGCTACACCTTCCAACACCCGGCCTTTGACACAGGCCATGATCATTAATATGGGGCACCTTGCCAATTCAGCGGATGTACGAGCTTCTCGGGTCGAGGCTGCTGTCTCGAGGATGGTTGAGCATGCTATAGCTGCCGCCCTTGACCCCATTCAACAAGAGTTAGCTGATCAACGCCGGCCTATTACAGCTCATGGGGAGGCTTTGGTGGCCCTCACCGCTAGAGTTAAGGCATGTGAGTAGAGAGAGGGTGCAACTATTGAGTTGACATCCATTAGGGCTGATATTACCGGCTTGAGGAGAGATGTGGAAGAGCTAAAGTCCACCGATATTACCATGCTATGGGGTAGTGTGAATGTGCCCGAGGGTACGAGCGCTGATGTTCTCCCACCTACCACCACCGGTGTTACTCCGACAGCTGATAATGAGTGTGCATCTGATGCACCTGAGACGGATTAGGAGGACATTGCTATGCGTGACCGAGAGGTGTATGCAGATCTCACAGATTTTGAGGATGGTATGGTCCGCGCTGCCACTGTCGATTCTCTCTGGGAGACATCTATGATTGGGTCTAGTGAGACCCGAGAGACCGAGGAGAGTGCACCGAGCATTGATGCCCAGGCTGAGGACACACCTCCGGCATAGCAAGACGGGGGACTTTCTATTGCACCTTCCTTATCTTTAGTCTTTATTTTTGTATTTCGCATTGAGGACACTGCTTTGTCTTTTTGGTGGGGTGGTGATTTCCCCAGCCCCGTTTGTTTGTATGTTTGGATTGTTGCTTTTGTTTTAATTTATAGAAGTGACATTGGTCTCTCTCTTGATATCTCTCTTTACTTATCGTTGTTGATGTTGTGCTAAATGAATGAGTGTAGTTCTTGTACTTTTGAATGTCGATTGTGTTCACTATCGATGATTTGAATAGTTCTCTTGATTGAGCGATATGTTGGTATGCGTCCAATGAGGTAAATTGGAGTTGCGTAGTCTTGTGTAACTCTTAGCCTCTTGTTGTGACTAGAGAATTGTCGATGGTGAGTCTTGCAATGACCGTTGCACGCAAGCTTGACTCGTAGAGTTGTGATCCACAATTGTGTTTGAATGCCATGTGTGGTGAGTTTTACTTGAAAGGTGTGTATGATGATGCCTAGAACTTGCCCCGGTAGTCCTATTGACTAAGCATTGGTGAATGTAGGACATGATCTTAGGCATGAATTTTTGAGGGTGAACCTAATTGCTATACCTTTGTTGGCCACTTTGTGAGGGTGTGAACCCAGCTTGGCACCATTTGAGCCTATGCTTTTCCTTGATTGAAACACAAATACAAAGACCTTAGCCGTTTGTTTGAAAATACCATATCTCTCCCACCTATAACCTTCGTGAAGTATTGGTTAGTTTGAATAGCCAAATCAAGCCGAAAGCCTAAGTTGGGGGTATGGTGAGATTGAAGGAAAAATTTGAGCTATAGGTTCATGAACTTGATCAGTTGAAAAGATTATGTGAGAAAAAGATGGAACTCCTTCATAGAAAAAAAAGAAGAGAAAATGAAAAGAAAAAGAAAAAAAGAAAGGAAAAGATTCAAATAAGATAGTGCCATAGTGCATTGACAAAAAAAAGAGAGAATAAGAAGAGATGTTCCTAAAAATGTTTTGTGTGCTGCAAAGTGACAAATGATCAGTTAAAAAGTTGAAAAGTGTGAAAGAAAGGGAAGGAGAAGTGAATTGGGAACCATGCTTCACGAAGGTAGAACCTTTAACCCAAAATTAATCATACCTTAAGTCCCAACCCCATTACAAGACTCTAAAGTCCTTTTTGATCTTGCATGAACCTTGTGATTGTTAGATGGAAAACCCGGGCAAGCCTATGGGTAGAGTTGTGCAAACTCTTTCTCTTTTGAGAGTGTGAGTGTTGTGTTGATTCCGAAATATTGATCTTCAATTGAATTTTGTAAGAGAGTGGAATCCTTTTTGGTGTAAGGGCATTCAAATATCTTTGTGGGCATAAATTTGCATTTTAGGTGAGCACTTGTGAGCATAGACTTTAATTGCTGATGGCTAGCTAGAATTTGAAGCTTTTGGTGTACATTTGATCCTTGTATCCTAGATTGATCCTTTCGTGCATTTTCATTGGATTCTCAAGGAGCACTATTGGTAGACATCCCTATTGAACTCATTGATCTCTTGTTTTACTTGAGGACAAGCAAAGGTTTAAGTTGAGGGTGTTGATGAGTCAGTAGTTTTGACTCATTTATAGCTTCATTTGTACCAAATTGGTGTCCTTAATGGCCATTTTGTACTTATAACTAATGTTAAATCGTTAGTGTGTAACATGAAGGTTTTTGAATGTGACAAGGACAAGATAACACAAAGAGAAGCTGTAAAGTTACAAAATGGAAGGAAAAAGAAAGCTGGAACTCGCAAAAGGGAACTCGGCGACATGCCGAGTGGACAGTCTCATCGCCTAAAGTTCCAGCAGACAAGGAGAGGATTCAAGGCTAGTCGGTGAGCTGAGGAACCGATTGGCGCATCGCCGATCAGAAAGGCGAGCCCGATGTTCACCGCCTAAAGTTCCAGGAGTGAATCAGTGCAGAAGTCAAGAGATAAAAGGCGAGAACAAGCAACTCGGCACATCGCCGAGTAGAAGGGAAAGCCCGACTTATGTCGCCGAGTGGTCTTGAAATTCAAAATTGTGGGAAATTTTTGAGACGTATAAATAGAAATTTTTAAAAGAGAGAAAGGGAGTTTTTAATAGCATTGTATTGAGAGAACAAAGTACATTGCACTTTTGACTACTTAGAGTTAATTTGGTGAACTATTCTTGTGAGTTCTGGGGAATCAAACACTGGGTATACTTTTAGTTGATTGTATTTGCTATTTGAAGACTTGGAAAATCAATGGTTAATGTTTTTGGTAACTATTTCTTCATTCTCATTGGCTAAAACCCCAATGCCTTAGTGGTGTGATTATGTGTTCAATTATGGAATTAGCTTATGGGTCTTATGGATTGCCGAATGAAATGTTGATTTAGAATGGGTTCAGTTGTTAATTCATGTTTTCATCTTATGAATTGAAGTTACAAATTCAGTTCTAGTTTATATCCCTTTGTATGCTTGTAGAAGATGCAATTGAGTGGAATTAGTAATTGATGATTGTATGGGTCCTTGCTTGTACTGCCTAGCTTGCTCAAGAGGATTGAATTAAGGTATAATATTATGCTCTTATTGTATTGCCTGTTTGAGTTTGATAAAACTCAATTGAAAGCATGGTAGTTGATTGTAAAATAACTATCATAGTCATAATCTTGCATACCCATTATAATTCAGCATACTTAAGCAATCTGTAATGACCCATTTAGTGAAATTGGTGATTGATCACTTACACATCCCTAAGGTCCCATTTCTCATTGGTTAAGTTCCCTTTTAATTCGCATTTGTTAAAATCAATCATTCAAATCTGCTCTTAATTGATAATTGAAATTTCGATGATTTGCATTACGCATCGATTTACTCATTTGCACCTAAAAAAAGCTAGATCACTTTAGTACTTCATATTTGAATTCTATACTTAGTCCATTCCTCGTGGGATCGACCCCAACTCCCCGTTGGGTTTATATTGCTAGCGACCACCTAAACTTTGAATTGTCATAGGTGTAGTTGAGCTTTATCAGTTAAGAGTTGGCCTAGACCTCTATCCCTTTCAGATATTCGAAGTTTCTAGGGTTTGGCTAGTTACTATAGAAGGTTGCTTAAAGGGTTTTCTTCGGTTTTCTCTCCATTCTTGGCTTTGACCCGAAAGAAAGTTAAGTTTGTATGGTCTGAATCATGTGAGAAGAGTTTCCAAGAATTGAAAGATAGACTTACCTCCGCTCTGATATTGATTTTTTACCAGAAGGACCCAATGGATTTGTTGTTTATAGTGATGCCTCAAGAATTGGGTTGGGATGTGTCCTTATGCAGAATGGGAAAGTCATTGCTTATGCCTCAAGGCAACTTAAGATTCCTAAAAAGAACTATACTACCCATGACTTAGAACTAGCGGCGGTTGTGTTTGCTCTAAATATTTGGAGGCAAAACTTGTATGGTGTTCATGTTGATGTCTTCACCGAACAAAAGATTTTTCAATATGTGTTCAAGCAAAAGGATCTGGATCTTCGCCAAAGGTGGTGGCTTGAGTTGCTAAAAGCCTATGACATGTGTGTTCTCTATCACCCAGGCATGGCGAATGTTGTTGCAGGAGCTTTTAGTCGGCTATCAATGGGTAGTGTTGCCCATGTAGAGGATGGTAAGAAGGAGTTGGTATGAGATATTCATAGAGTGGCCCGATTGGGTGTTCGGTTGATTGATTCTAATGAGGGTGGCATTGATGTTCATAATGGTTCAGAATTGTCCTTTGTGTCGAATGTGAAAGCAAAGCAAGGTCTTGATCCAATCTTAATGAAGTTGAAGGAAATGGTGCTTAAAAAGTACGTTGAGGCTTTCTCCCAAGGGGGAGATAGTGTACTCCGATATCAAGGTCGTTTATGTGTTCCCGATGTTGATGGTTTGAGGGAGCAAATTTTATCGAAAGCCCATAGTTCCTGATATTTGATTCACCCGGGAGCCACCAAGATGTATCTTGACTTGCGGGAAGTCTATTGGTGGAATGGGATGAAGAAGGATATTGCGAAATTTTTAGCTATGTGTCCTAATTGTCAACAAGTGAAAGTTGACCACCAAAAGCCGGGAGGTTTGTCCCAAAATATTAGTATTCCTACTTGGAAGTGGGAATATTTGAATATGGACTTCATTGTTTGTTTACCACGCACCCAGCGACAACATGACTCAATTTTGGTTATTGTGGATTGTATGACGAAATTGGCTCATTTCATTCCTGTCAAGGTTTCTTATTCGACGAAAGACTATGCCAAGTTGTACCTAAGGGAGATGATTAGGCTGCATGGAGTGCTCCTATCCATTATATCTGATCATGGTACTCATGTCACTTCGCAGTTTTGGAAATCTTTCCAAAGGGGCTTGGTACTCGTTTTAAGCTTAGTACGACCTTTCATCCTCAAACCGATAGGCAAGCGGAGTGTACTATTAAAACTTTGGAAGATATGTTGAGAGATTGTGTGATTGACTTCAAGGGTAATTGGGATGATCATTTGCCTTTGATAGAGTTTGCATATAATAATAGCTAACATTCGAGTATTGGCATGGCTCCATATGAGGCTCTTTATGGTAGGAGGTATAGATCTCCTATAGGTTGGTTTAAAGTTGGCGAAGTTTCTTTGATAGGGCCCGAGTTGGTACATGTGGCTACGGAGAAAGTTCAACTTATTAGAGAAAGGTTGAAAATGGCTCAAAGTCGACAAAAGTCATATGACGATGTTAAGAGAAGAGATCTAGAGTTTGATGTTGATGATTAGGTCTATTTGAAAATTTCACCAATGAAGGGTGTAATTAGGTTTGGAAAGAAAGGGAAGATTAGTCCCCGTTATGTGGGCCCATACCAGATTTTGAGGCGAATTGGTAAGGTTGCTATGAACTTGACTTGCCTAATGATTTAGCATTGATTCACTCAGTTTTCCATGTCTCCTTATTGATGAAATGTGTTGGTGATCGGCCATCTATAGTGCCATTGGAGAGTCTTGGTATAAAATAGAGTCTTTCTTACAAAGAGATTCTGGCTGAGATTTTGGACTGGCAAGTTCGAAAGTTGATAATTAAAGAAGTTACTTCCGTAAAAGTCCTTTGGAGGAATCATTTAGTTGACGGTGCTACTTGGGAGGCCGAGGCCGATATGATCTCCCATTGTCCTCATCTTTTTCCCACCGTCCCTACTCTAGCTTGAGATATTTAGTTCCTCATGGTCCACTCTTTTGGTCTCATGTGTCATAGATGTTCCCATGATTTCCTCATTTATGCATGTTCATGAAAAGTTTAAATTTTGAGAAAATGAGTTAACTTGATTGATTTCTTCATGTTATGTGCATTTGAGTATGAGTTTCATATAGGCTTGATGGAAATGATTCTTTGAACATGCTTTAGTTTAGAGTTGAGGTTTCCTCCTCGGATATGTGCAATTATGTGGTTGCATTCATGTTGGGCTATTAGATTTAGATCCTACCCTTCTTATGATGTCTTGTTTCCAATTCGAGGATGAATGTTCCCAAGGGGGAGATATTGTAATACCTCAGATTCGAAAAGAAGGAAAATTGCAGGTTTTTCAGATCTGGTGCCAGTACTAAGGGAAGCCATCTATGGACCGTAGGTTGACTTACAGGCCATAGGTGGGAACCGTAGATGGCAAGGTAAGCTTTTTTGAAATGTCAAGTTTCAGGATCCTTCCTACGACTCAACAGGATGCTTCGTCATTGTTTCTATGGATCGTAGATAGGTCTTGTAGGTCTCTCTCAAACTAAGAGAAATGTTAAGGGTTAAAGGTTGGACTAACTGTTGGTATGTATGGTCTGTCAGTCGACCTACGAACCATACATAGGTCCCATCGTTTGACGTCCAAAGTTATTAGTTTCTGAATCTTTCTACGGTTGACGAGGATGGTTAGTAGTTGGACCTATAGACCGTAGGTCCAAATCATTGTTCGAAATCCGACAGTTATTTTTAAGGGCTTTTTGGTCTTTTTCCTAATTGACTTATACATAATTTAAGTCGGTTTAGTCCTAATCCTAGATCCTATATGAGTTTTCTAAGCCTAATTCTACCCCTTTCTAATTACTCTTCAAACTCCCCCAAATCCCTCCAAAGTTATTCTCTCAAATATTTCTCTCTCTAAAGCTTGAAGAAGAAGAAGATCTAGGATTTTCAAGTCAAGTCTCCTAATTCATCATTGATTGTGGCCTTTTGACACCAAGGTATTATGGCTTTTACCTATGGAGTCCTTTCCTCCATAGGGTTCCTAAATTCCCTAATTTTCCAAGTTAGAATCTTCAATTGAAATTATGGTTTTCTTCTATCTTATGAGTTCTTTCAAATTATGATCTAATTGATTGATTTAAGTCTTTTTATATGGGAATTCAGTTAAGTATATGTTTTCAATTTGAATTCTCATGAGCCCATGTGAAATCCATGATTTCTATACTTTGATCATATGATGAGGTTTTGAACTATGAAAGATGAAATTATGAATATTTGCATGTTCTTTATGAAATTGAGATAATTGATTTGAGGTTTCTTTGAGAGTGAAGCATCAATGTTGTTGTTGTTGATTTGTGAAAGGATTTTCTCACATGAAGGATTCATAAGGGTTGAAAGGTTTTCTCAACTAAACTTTGAATCAATATTAAGGTACTATTCTAATGAACTTTAGCTTGGATTGGTTACTTGATGTGCCCTTCCATAGATGATAGGATAAGTGGCAATTACCCATGTCTCTTAATGATAATGCAAGATAAGATTAATGACTATTCCGTGGGATTTATGCTTAGCACTGAGTGGACAAGCGGCGATTACCATGTCCCATAAACTATGTGCCACCGTAGGATAATTGTCTTAGATAGACATTAGGTAGTGGATCCACTAAAGCTAGAAGCTCATGGTTCTTACCTTGGATAGTAAGGACAACTCTTTTCGGTGCGGGCTAGACACAATATTCCATGTTATAGCTCACATGGTCTACGGAGGTTAAGGCTAATTTCCCACATAATGAACTAAGGATACTTCTCAAAAAGGTATTTCAAGTATGGGTCGTTTTAAGATGGTTTCCTTGCATTGACTATTGTTTTGACTCATGTTTTCTATCATGTCAACTTGTGATTTAACTTGGTCATTGCATCTTATGTATAGCCCCTGTTTTCATGATTTTATATCCTCTATGCATAGTTATCATACTTGGTTCATTCTTTACTAATTCATACTCTTGCCTACATATTCTCACAAATGTAGGATCCGGCTCTTCTCCATCCGCTTGTGGCTAGTTCGTTGTATTTGAGATTGGAAGACTTGGTGAGTCGTCATACATTCGAGGACAATGCCAAATTTATAGTATTATGTCATTTTACTTTAGAATTTGTATGGGTTATGTCCCAAATTTTATTCTATTGTTGTATTAGATTGCTTTGAGACTATATTAGACTTCCACTACTTTTGTCAACTCTTAATGATATAAGTTACCTTTTGAGCTCTTAACTACTATTATCTTGTACAATGTATGCTAAGCGGCTTGTATGGGGCGTTTCAGGGTCTTATACGCTATGTCACTTCTAGGGGGTACTTTAGGTCGTGACATAGTCCCACCAGCTTTAGAAGGGTCATTTGGGTCTAGTGTGATGATTGATTCGGGATTTGAGGCTTCTATTTAGAATTGGTGCGATTAGGTGTTTTAGCTTTTAAGTTTTTCCAAAAGTTTGACTTTGGTCAACTTTCTTTGTAAACACACTCGGAATTGGATTCCGTTAGTTTGGTTAGCTATGGAATGTTGAGTTTAGTCTAGAACGACCTTTGGTTCAATTTCCAATTGTATCGGGAATAAGTTTTTAGCTTTTCGAATTTTGTTTGTGTTTCTTTGTAAATTGTTTACTTTGATAAATTTTTTGATGAAACAACATCAGTTTGATGTTTGGTCATTTCTATTGAGTTCGGGATGTCATTCCCATGTTGTTTGCACTATTGGTTTTCATCGTTTGGACACCGAATGAATTATGAGGGCTTGTTCGAAGGTTTGGAACACTAAGCCTTTTTTTATTGGTTTCTGGTTTCTGGTGCCTCGCCTTTTTGTGAATCTTTTTTCTCTTAAGTGAAGTTGGCTTAAGCGACCAATAGGTCACTTAAACGAAGGCATCAGTGGGGCTGGGGGTCCCAAAAGAGACCATCCATTCACTTTAGCGAAGGTTGCTTTTGTGACCAAGAGGCCTCTTAAGCAACATGCGCCTCTTAGGCGGGGGTCGCTTTAGCGAGCCTATGTTGGCTTGAGCGATGTTCTCTTAAGCGAACATTTGGAGTCTTTTGTGAAAATATATGGGATCAAAAAATCCTTTTCTCCTTCATTCATTCAAAAAAGAAATCCAACTTGATAGAGCTCGGCTTAAGGCAATTTTGAGCAATTCATTATCATTTTCAAAGTTTCAAAGGTAATTTTCTTCTCTCTCTTCTCTACTTGATTCTATATTTAATTACATAATTCAATTCAATTTTTAGCCTTAAATTCCATGTTTTCGAATCTTTAATGTTTACTAAATTGACTAATTGAGGTTCGAACAAAATCCTATTTTCACCCATTGTTCGGGCATGTAATCCTCACTCCGGGGAGAGCATAATGATAGTTTCTATTTCATAATTTTGTAAAATCGATTCGAGGGTCAATTTTGACCCAATGTCGGTCCAAAACATGTGTTAGTGATTTTGGTATCTTTTGATCCGTATTGACTTTCTTGTTATGTTCTTGATCGCTTAGCAGTGGTCTGAGGCTCTCCGGAAGGGAAAATCACCCTAGTTATAGCTCATGTGTGGTTTTCGGCCTTGAAGTAGGTTATGGCGTCACGCCCCAAACTCAAGGGGCGCAATTGGCACCTGATGCAAAAACTTAGGCCTGAGCCGACCTTGCTGAACCACTTGCTAACGGCGCATGGCAGCCACCCACAGTTAAGAAAACAAACAAGTATATCTCGGCTTAAAAATAAGCCATCGGTCGATTAGGCCCCTATAAACAGCTCTACAAAGAAAGTAGCTACTCCCAACAGTTTATATAAAGCAATAACAAGCTAGCATAAAAGCCTGTTAGGGTCGTCAAGGCCACCATGGTATCTAGGAAAGCATAAATGCTATGTGAGCCATCAAAGCCACCATGATCTCTATATAGAAACTGAAAATAGGTACATATATAAATAATATGCCAATAAACTATCAAACGTCAGCCGACTAGAAATCAAGGCCAACATGGCCAATAACATGACTATGCAACCCAACACCCTAGTCTGGAAGACTCTACAAATATAACACTTGAATGGTACAGGGCCCCGTCCTACCCAAAATCTTCAAAAAGAAAAATATGCAAACCTCTAGAACTCTAGCAACCCCAGGAAGAAAGGAGTAAACCAATTTGCTTGATAGGCAGTTGTTCTACTCGACCGGTCTCTCTTGTCGTTGCTTAGGACTTGCATGCATGAATGCAGTGCCACCAAGCAACGGGCATCAATACAAAATAATGTACCGAGCATGTAAGGTAAACTGAAAGCTGAAACTGGTGAAGCTAAAGTACAATACCTTAGCTCCCTGTAACATGAAAATATAAGCACGTAACATGAAATAACCTGACTTGGCCCCAATAAGACTAGCAAGTACAAACAACACAAAATTCCTATAGGTCCTAACAAGCTCAAACAGTTGCTTAATAACCATATTAGTCCCTTACCTGGCTCCCAATGATAATCTGATCTGAATTGTGTGAATGTACATGTGCCATGAATCAACGCCAATCTGAGGCTTTTTGGTACAATACATATATGTTTCCCCATAGGTGTTCCATGAATCAATGCAAATATGAGGCTCTGTGGTACAATACATATATATGCTGCCCCATAGGCACAACCTACCCGGCACGTAGGCACGGTTTATCCAGCCCGTTGGCTCGGTCTAACCGGCCCGAAGGCTTGGTCTACCCGTCCCAAAGGCTCGATCTATGAAACGACCCCAAAAATGCCCGAAAATGTGCTTCGGAAACACCTATAATTGTAATTTCCATATATCTCAAAATCCGTGCATGATTTCGGAAATTTGACTTCATATTCTTATTCGTGGGGTCAAATTGAGTGGGAAATGGGTCTAACCCGAATTTTAGAACAACCGTATCAAAATTCAAAAATCGCAAAAATTGCGATTTGGAGGGTCAACTTTAAAGGGGCATATCTCTTAGCACACAAGGAACTGGAAGGGCTGCAACCTATCAAATTAAAGCTCTTTGAGTTAGCTTTCCAACGCACTTGGTTTCACCTCATTCCAAGTTAGGATGAGGGAGTTATGACCATTTTCGTAAAACCTGTCTGTGCAGATTTGCAATTTCCAGTGAGCAGTTTTTTTGAGGCGGGTTGGAGTCATTTTTTATAAAAAGGGGATATGTCCCATACTTAGTCATTTTCTAAACTCCAAAAACACTCTCTAAGCCCTCTCCAAAAATTCCACCAAGATCTTCAACCAAATTCAAACATCTCAAGCTCTAATTCCGGATTCAAGACTCAATCTCAAGCTTCGATTCTCCATTCCAATCTTCATCAAGGATTCTCCAAAGTTGAGGTATGTGGGTTTGATTGTGGAAACCTTCCTTTCCACAAGTCCAACCATTTATCCTCTATTTCTACTTCAAGTTTATGGGTCCTTATGATTATTTATGAACTCTTGAATTATGGAATTACTACTACACACCCTATTATGGTCCATTTTGCATATTATCATGAAATGGAATTATTATGTGATTTTTATGGTTTACATGCTTCCATGATCAAATTATGAAGGTTGATATATATATGTATGTTGTTGGTGGGCTGATTTATATGGATTTTGGAATTGGTTGGACTTAGTATTCTTGAAATACATGATTTCATTTAAATGAACAATTGCCCACCTTGTGTTTGATAAAATGCCCATTTATAGAATTCTTAGGAAAGGGAAGGTCCAAGGTACGTCCTATGAGTCGGATGGTTATGTAATTACTGAAATGATGATGAAATGGACACATGTATATGATTTTCTCTATATAAGTGTTTTGAGTCGACCAAGTCTAGTACGGGGGTAGTAGGCCCGTATAACCGTATCGAGGGGTTGGTACCTTGGTTGCCTAGTACGGGGGGTAGTAGGCCCGTATAACCGTATCGAGGGGTTTGTACCTTGGTTGTCTAGTACGGGGGTAGTAGGCCCGTATAACCGTATCGAGGGGTTTGTACCTTGGTTGCCTAGTACGGGGGGTAGTAGGCCCGTATAACCGTATTGAGGGGTTTGTACCTTGGTTGCCTAGTACGGGGGGTAGTAGGCCCGTATAACCGTATCGAGGGGTTGGTACCTTGGTTGCCTAGTACGGGGGGTAGTAGGCCCGTATAACCGTATCGAGGGGTTTGTACCTTGGTCCCTACCTCGGGGGGTGGTAGGCCCGTGTAACCATATTGAGGGGTTTGTACCTCTTTCGCCTCTCCAAGGGGGTGGTAGGCCTTGGAAATACTATATTGATGGTCACTCGCCACACATGTACTAAGTCCCATTAAATATGATTTTTTTAATGTAAGCATCA